>LNAC01000915.1:0-147574 GCA_002007465.1 Ailurus styani
TGATTCACAGACCTGTACCCCTTGGGCAAATAATAAAAATAAAATTAAAAAAAAAATCTAGGCACAACCTCCTTACAAACCTTGTGGAAAGGGGTGTCAGTCTGTGCAAGGCCTATGAGCCATTCATGGAGTTATACCTAGGTTTCCAGAAGTGCGTAATGCTAACATTCTTCTCTTTCCAGTTCCATTTACAAGTAGTTCACAGTACTGGCCTCACCCACCTTCATTAGCATTTCTATAAATAAAGACAGTTGATAGGTTTTCCTTTATTTGTAATGACTAACAATATTTTTGGTCAGTTATGCCTCGGGGATTCGCACAGGAACTTTTAGTTTCCTTCTAGCCTTTAAGTAATAATTTAAAAAGGTTACCACACTTAAAAGGTTAAGATTTCATTCAGTATAGAAGACCTTACTTCATATTTACCTCTTCCGGAAAACAAGGATTCCATCTACCTCTTGGAAGAGCAAGTGGCTGAATATGGTAAAGCTTGAAAGAAAAGTTACAATTCTGCCAAGAGATAGTACATTAGTTAGGAGGTGACCTCTTCACCAAAGAGCATACTTTACCCTGAAATTGGATTACATGGATCCAGCAATATCCAAACCCAACAACTAGATGGGAATTGATAGGATTCACAGAACTTAAGAGGTATTATAGGCAATGGGTTCCCAACTTTTTCAGACTAACTCAACTCCTTCAAAAACTTACCAAAAACAGGTGGCCAGAATTTACTTGAGAAGCTGCAACAGGCTTTGTCACTTCAAAATCTAAATTATAGGCAACCCCAATCTCAGGTCTACAGAATACAAAAATAAATGAATAATCATCGCCTTGTCTTTTCAATACCTGTCCTTGTCCTGAAGCAAATAAAGGGTGACAGGAGGGTACCAATGATGGAGACTTTGGCTCGATATCATGAGTGTCTTCCTCCCCATTATGTGCCATGACTATGGTTGCAAAACTGGTAGATGTTTCTGTGGATGCCACCCTTGCCACGACAACTAATTCCAGTGGTTGCTGTTCAGTCCTGGCTACTAACTAACAGCATCCAGCATTGCTCAGTAGGCAGATTAAATATGACTCATCGCTATTTTTGGCCTCTTGTATGACCATTTGTCACTGATACAATCTCAATCCTGCAGTGTTGCTTCCCTCACTTGATGAAGGAAAGCCTCATGACTCAATGACAGCAATTGTAAAATTTAATGTCCAAAAGGAAGGTCAAGTTAATGTTTCCCTAGGGAATGTGGAACAAATGTTCTTTTTAAATGATCAACGTCAATACTATTGAGCTTAGGCAGAGACTATGTAAAACTGTATAAGAGGATAACCTTCCACCCAAGGCTAGGTTAGCCCAAGTGGTGGAACTAACAGCCTTGACAAGAACAGGTGTCGAAAGGTACAAGTTAAGGCACACAGTGAGAGTAATGATAAAGAAGGGGAAGGGAATGAAGGGGTAGATCATTAAACAAAATAAGTGGCACTTTTGTCCTTGCTGATAGGCCTTACCTATGATTTATGATTATGATAGGGCTTGGTTATGATTTATGATTATGATAAGACTTATTTATAAGAAAATGAATATTTATAGATAATATCTGTTTCAGACATAGAATATTCAGCCTCAGGTTCAGGAAAAAAAGAAACATTTGCTAAAATCAAGTTGTTCTGTCAATTTCAGTAGGTCCTAATGCAGCTAAGCTGGCCCTTTGGTTGCACCCAAAAAATGAAGTAAAGGTTGACCAAAATGTACTAACACTGCTTCTACCATGAATAAGAGTTTATGGGGGAAATTTCTCCTTGGTAGCTAGAGATGTGGAGCGCTTATGCCGAATCTGTACCATCATAACCCAGAAAAAAAAACTGTGAAGATGAGATACATATGGGTCTGAACCATGTCCCAGGGGAGTTTCAAACACATAAAGATGGGCTACATCCAGTTACCCAAGTCGCAGGACTATGAATATTGCTTGGGATGGCTTATAAATTTTCTGGATGGTGAAGACTTCTCAAGCAGAAAAGCCACCACAAGAACTGACATATCTACACATATTGTTAGACAATGTTTTTCCCACCGGGAGGATACTAACCTTACTCCCTTGTGCTAAAAGTACTGGGACAGTCATGAAGGAATTCGGTAAGATGTTCTCATTTAATGAAATTCTTATTGCCCCTACTCACCACAGTTTCCAGGAAACGTAGAAGTACCAATGGAACTCTCAAAAACTTTAAATTGGGGCAGCAGGAGCAGGAAGGATACTCTGGCAGGATACAGGAAGGATAATCTGGCTTTTTTTCATTTCAGCTGTGGTGGTTTAAAAGCTGAGGGGATATGGAAAAGAGCTGTCACTCCTAGCCCTCTTTCTCCTGAGTTTGTGACTCTGAGGTCTAAGACGGGCAGTCTGCTCTGTTTTAGGGAGGCTCCCAGGGCACTGGCAGGGCAGTGGCCCAATTAATGGCCCAGAAAGTCTACTGTTTGGCCATCATCCCCAGAAGTCTGGAAGTGGCCAAAGCCACTGGCTCTGGTGACCTTGGTGGAGATCATTTGGTATTTAGCCATAATGCTGCCAAAGAACATAAGGCTCAAAATACATTTGAAGAGATGGAGAAAATTTTAGGTATTTATCTCTTGGTAAATGCAGCTGGAATTAACAGGCATAGCCTTTTCATAAGAACAAAACCTGAAGGTATGATATCTCAGCACATACTAATCTCTTGGGTTCCATGCTGACTTGGAAAGCTGCCAAGAAGACTATGATTCAACACCAAAGAGGGTCTATTGTTACTGTAGAATGCATTATTTGCTTAGAAGGCAATTCTGGCCAGTCTGTACAGTGCCAGTAAAGGAAGATTCTTTGGATTTGCTCATACTCCTGATAAAGGAATAACAAGAAAGAAAGTCACAGTGAATGTAGTTGCACCAGGATTTGTTCACACAGATAGGATGAAAGACTTAAACATTTAAATAAAAATACCTCTCTTGGGAAGTTTGGAGAACCTATTAATGTGCACATGACATTGTGTTTCTTTTGGAATCACCATATATAGTTTTAGAATTACCATATATGGCGCCTGCATTGTGCACCATATATGGTCATGCCTGGTTGATTTCAGGGTCATGAGTTAGAATCACCATATGTTACAGGGCATGTTCTGGTAGTGGAAGGGGGCTTACAACTCACGATACAATTTACAAATTATTAAGTTAAAATAATGATTAGAATCAACAGTAAATTTTGTTTGACTCTTGATTTGACAGTCATACCTACATGGGTGACAATTGCTACAATTGAACATAATGATAAAAAATTATTTAAAAAAGGAAAGGTATATACCTTGCAGTCTGCTACAATTTTAATAGACAAACATTTCACAAGTGTTATAAACAGATATTATCTTAATTTATGTATTTTCTCTCAAAATTATATAGTCTAGTTATTTTGAGTTATTTAATTGGATTAGACTAAGTTCTCTAGGAGTTAACCTTGTGGGCCATTGCCAAAATGGAAGTATTTACAGGGCACTGATTGGTTGTCAATACTTCAACCCTGCCAAAGTTTTATATTCCTTTTCCATATGCCTTGGAAGATCAATTTTTATACAGGTCAAAAAAAATTACCAGTATCAGTTAGAGACAGACATGAATTTAGAATCTGGTTTCTTTGAGTGGCGTTACTCTTGACTGAGCAGCTGGGCAAAAGAATCTATGACTATAAGTGTGGTACAATTGACCTCTATAAAAATTCTCAAAGATGATGATGATTAACCCTTGAGATTTTACTATATGTTACAATAATGAACTACATACACCTCATCAACTTAGGAAATGGAAGTGTTGTGTTTTTTTAATCCGATAAACACTCAATAGGGCAAACTACTTAAAAACAGTCTGAGAGGAGTGCCTGGGTGGATCAGTCAGTTGAGCATTCAACTCTTGGCTTTGGCTTAGGTGGTGATCTCAGGGTCTTGGAATTGAGTCCCTCATGAGGCCCATACTCAGCGGGGTGTATGCTTTCCTCTCCCTCTCCCTTTGCTCCTCCCCCCACTCACATACTCTCTTTCTTGAAAAAATACAAAAATCTTTTTTAAAAAATTAGCATAAGAAATGACATTTTAAAATAAGAGTATTCAGGATCGCCTGGGTGGCTCAGTCATTGGGTGTCTGCCTTCCCCTTGGGTCATGATCCCAGGGTCCTGTGTTCGAGCCCCACATCAGGATTTTTCCTCAGAGGGAACTCTGCTTCTTCTTCTCCCACTTCCCCTGCTTGTTCTGTCAAATACATAAATCTTTAAAAATTAATTAATTAATTAATTAAGAGTATTTTGCATTAATAAATATAATAATGATTCCTAACCTAAAATTTTAGAAAGATAATAGCTAAGTACTTATGATCAGTCATAAATGATAATGTAAATAAATATGCAATAACAATGAATTAAATTTCTTTACAAGGAACAGGTAAAACATTGGTCTTAAAAGAAAATATTTGCCCGAGAATAAAAGATAAAGACAAAGTGAATATAAAATATCAGCAACATCTATTTTGCATTGAACTCTCTGGTGGTGAATAGTGTGATATTTAAATGTCATTGGATTCATGTTGATTTGTATTATTTATCATTTTTAAATTTTTTTTTTCAAAATTTTTTACAATTCTCGTTAACATATAGTATAATTTTGGTTTCAGGAGTAGAATTTAGTGATTCATCACTTACATACAATACCCAGTGCTCATTACAAGTGCCCTCCTTAATACACATCACCCATCAAGCCCATCCCCTGCTCACCTCCCCTCCATCAACCTTCAATTTGTTCTCTATTATTAGGAATTTCTTACGGTTTGCTTCTTCTTCTTTTTTTTTCTTTTTTGCTATTCCCTATGTTCATCTGTTTTGTTTCTTAAATTCTACATATGAATGAAATCATATGGTATTTTTCTTTCTCTATCTTAATTTGCTTAGCATAATATAGTCTAGTTCCATCCATGTCATTGTGAATGACAAAGTTTCAATCTTTTTGATGGCTGAGTAATAGTCCATTGCATTTATACACCACATCTTCTTTATCCATTCATTAGTTGATGGACATTTGGGCTCTTTCCATAATTTGTCTATTGTTGATAGTGCTGCTATAAACATGGGGGTGCATGTCCCTCTTTAAATCAGTACTTTTTTATCCTTTGGGTAAATATCTAGTAGTGCAATGGCTGGGTTGTAGAGTAGCTCTATTTTCAACTTTTTGAGGAACCTCCATACTGTTTTCTAGAGTGGCTGCACCAGCTTGCATTCCCACTAACAGTGTAAGGGGGCTCCCTTTCTCCACATCCTCGCCAACATCTGATGCTTCCTGTGTTGATAATCTTAGCCATGTTGACCAGTGTGGGGTGGTATCTCATCATGGTTTTGATTTGTATATCCGTGATAATGAGTGATGTTGAGCATTTTTTTCATGTGTCTGTTGGCCATCTGGATGTCTTCTTTGGGAAAAAAGTCTATTCATGTCTTCTGCCCATTTCTTAACTAGATTATTTGTTTTTTGGGTGTTGAGTTTGACAAGTTCTTTATAGATTTGGATACTAACCCTTTATCAGATACGTCATTTTCAAAAATCTTCTTTTAGTTTTATTGTTTTATTCACTGTGCAGAAGCTTTTTTATCTTGATAAAATCCCAGTCGTTTATTTTTGCTTATTTCCCTTATCTCCAGAGGCTTGTCTAGTAAGAAGGTGCTATGGCCAAGGTCAAAGAAGTTGTGCTGTATTCTCCTCTAGGATTTTGATGTTTTAGATATTTACTGCATTTTTATAGATTTATTGGAGCTGGACATTATTTTATATAAACGTTTAATTTTATAATGTAAATCAACACAAAAGTATGAATAGGATATACTAAATCAATATAATATAATAAAAATAAGTCAAATCTAAGCTCTAAATTAAGAAAAAAAATCTTAATTGGTCATGTTCTCTGAAACTCTTGGCCATCCCTAGCTAAGAACTGTACCCTTAAAGCCATTAGGTCAGCCCATTCTGGAACTCATAGACTATGAACTTACGAGAAAATAACTAGAAGACCATGCACCTGCAAGTCTTAGCACCCATCACTGACTTGACTTTGCATCATACAGAACTAGCTAAGTGCTGTCAAAATAAAATTCAATAGCTACTCTTACCTTCCAGGGGTGCAAGCTGGATTTTAAAACTTTTGCCTTTAGAACCTCTTCACTCCTTCAACGTAGATACTAAGTTTTCTGGAAAAGACACCAATTGGAAATCTTCTGTGGTACAATGCTGGAAAGGACCCTATGAAGGCATTTTAACAGATATTGTCATAGAACTACAAAGAGTTTATTCTTGAATCCACGAATCTATCTCCTATGCAAAAGAAGGCCATAGAAATTGATTTGATAGTAGAGGACAACTGGGACTATATATCATTGGGTATCTCAAAATGATCCTTAAAAATACATCCAGATGCGGGGCGCCTGGGTGGCTCAGTGGGTTAAAGCTGCTGCCTTCGGCTCAGGTCATGATCCCAGGGTCCTGGGATCGAGGCCCATATCGGGCTCTCTGCTCAGCAGGGAGCCTGCTTCCTTCTCTCTCCTCTCTCTCTGCCTGCCTCTCTGCCTACTTGTAATCTCTCTCTCTGTGTCAAATGAATAAATTAAAAAAAAATACATCCAGATGAAGTAAACTATCTGCGACTGTGACTGACAGAAGCTATCCAAGTACTTTGGAACAAGCTAATGAACACTTGAAGTAGACAGCTTCTACTCAAGATTACCAGAAAAAGACCCATTTCTCAGACCTATTAGTTTTCTTTATTCCCTTCCTTCCTTATTTTAAATTATTTTTCTGCTTTCTACTCTGTCTCTAATTCTTATGGATACTGATTCCTTTTTGTTGACTTAACCTTCCCGATACTTAATATACTATGAATTATTTTATGTTTTTTAATCTCTTTAAGGCATGGAGATCTTATGCTAATCATGGCCTTTTTTTCCCTAAGACTGTAAATCCTCCAGGAAATCTGACAAATTGCTGGATTTTTCATCCATCACCAACCTCTAGTGTATCCCATATAATCAGATCTCAAGCATTTCATATTTATGCTCAAGATCTCCAACCTTATGATGCTAACTTGTCCTATTCAAGCACGTGGATTAAACACATGTCTTCATTTATAGGCACTGATACCATTGCTATAGTTACACTCACCCTGAATATTTGACTCATCCTAGACCTGAAATCCTTTCCAAATGTTGAACTAAAAACTGAGTAGGTTTTCTCTGATCGTTCTTGATGTTCCTACCCAAATTTTTGTAAATGTATACTAAATTCCATGACTAATGTAAAAATTATTTCTTCAAGCAGTAGTATACGTGTTGTGGAAATTCTCATCAAACCCAAATCAAACCTGAAAACTAAAATTTGGACCAAGAAGCAACCATTGTGGGTGCCTGGGTGGCTCAGTGGGTTAAAGCCTCTGCTTTCAGCTCAGGTCATGATCTCAGGGTCCTGGGATTGAGGCCCACATCGGGCTCCCTGCTCAGCGGGGAGCCTGCTTCCCCCTCTCTCTCTCTGCCTGCCTCTCTGCCCCCTTGTGATCTCTCTCCCTCTGTGAAATAAATAAATAAAATCTTTAAAAAAAAAAAAGAAACAACCATTGTGCTAACACTACATAGAGGAAGGTAAATATACTTGTGCAGTTGGAGAATTCAAATATATCAACCAATTAAAATTTATTGTATACTAAAGGTGGAACATAAACTTTGACCATGAGATTTTTTATTTTTTTAATTTTGTTTTATTTTTGGTTACATAAACAGTTTTTATTCTAAGATGATTTCTCATTCTGTTCACTTGATAGTGGCTATTATGAGGTTCAAATGAGATAACGTGCATTCTGAAAATAATTTTAAGCTATGAAACACTTTACAAATATTGGTAATGGTTCTTTTGGACCTTATTAGTATTAATGCAGTCAAAAACTCATCTGGAACTTCCCAAATTATTTTCAAGTATATCACAAAACTATGTGGAATAGAGGATTTTTTTATTATGTTCAGTTAGCCACTGTATAGTACATGATTAGTTTTTGCTGTAGTGTTCAACGATTCATTAGTTACATATAACATCCTGTGCTCATCACAACACGTGCCCTCCTTAATACCATAAGACTTTATATAAAAGCTGTGCTGACCAGTAAATTCTTAATTTGTGGAAATCAAGAAAGGCATTAATATGAAAGTTCACAGATTTTAAATTCCCCATATCTTTCAGGTACCTTTCACTCCCACCTGATGCTTCCAATGAAATCCAAATCTATCTGGAGAAATTAGAGATGGTGGGATTCATATCTTTATGAAGGTATACAAAATTTCTATTATTATGGTAACCATTGCAAATAAACCTATTTGTGCACTACACGCTTGAAAATGAGGCTGGACTTTCTTGATGAAGTGGTACTAGATAACAGAATTGCTTTAGATTATACACTATCAGAACAAGGCAATTTCTGTATACTGGCTAAACCTCCTATTAAAACCAGATAAATGAGAGTTCCTTACATAAAATTCAAGAACAGCCAACTGGTTATCCAAAATGTGACAACATGTAACATAGGATTTTTTCACACAGTTTGAGTTTGGCAAAAGAAAGAGTACTTTGTAAATATTAGTTATGCTGTTTCTAGCTCTGTTTCTAATCACTACAGTTGTCAAATTATTTATAAACAGTTTCTAAAATTGCTGTTGCATACTTACCATCTCATCAAACATCAAATGATCCTAAATAAAAAGGATTCTAAAGCAATTCTAATAAACACAATTTCTGAGAGGTTGGCACAATATCTGAGAGATAGAGTGTGATGATGGCCCCAATTCTTCATGCCTCTCTCTGTCCTTAGCTTCTTACATGTGCCCTCTCTCTTTGAGGCATGGGATCATAAGAAAAGACTAAAGCTGAGAATATAACAGGAACATGAGAAAAACTCTGCACACAGACTCAATCTATGCACAAGGTAAAACTGGAGGATTTTGAAGCCAGTGGTGCACTGAAAGTAACCATAGCAACAAGATAATCCAAACCCAACTCAACTACTGCTTATATTGACTAAACTTTCCACCCTAAAAGCCTAGTAGAAGATGTTCCCATTCCCATTTCAGTGCAAAATACCACTTACTTTAGCCTTTACTGAGCAACACACTGTGTGTGGTTTCCAACCAGAAATGACAAAACATAAAAAGGCAACAAAGAGCAAACTCTTTTCAAGACACAGAGCAATGAACAGAAGCAGATTTACATATGATTGGATGTTGGGAGTACAGACAGGAAATTTTAAATGACTACAATTAACATGTTAAAGATTTATGGAAAAATTGACAATATGCATGAACAAATGGGGAATTTCAGCAAAGAAATACAAACTATAAGGAAGAATCAAATGGAATGCCAGAATAAAGCAAACGTGATCAAAACTAATGATGACCGCCTGAATGGGTTCATTAAGACCTGACACCGCAGAGGAAAGGATCAGTCAACTGGAAGAGAGATCAACAGAAATTACCCAAACCAAAACACAAACAAGAAAAAAAAAAAAAAGAAAAGAAAAAGAGGATAATCCAAAAGCTGTGAGGCAGTATCAAACAGTCTAATATTGTATAATATGAATCTCAGAAGGAGAAGAGGGTGATAAAGGGACAGAAAAAAACATTTAAAGAGATAATGGCTGAGAATTTTACAGAAATAATGAAAGAAATGAACCATAGACTCAAGATGCTTGGTGAATACTAATCAAGATAAATACTGCACTGCCTCCAAACCACCCACCTAAACATGTCATATTCAAATAGTCAAATTCAAAGAGAGAGAGTGAGAGAGAGAGAAAACAAGAGAGAGAGAGACTCTTGGAGGCCAAAAGTAAAAAAATACACAAGGTAGAGGAAAATAGGTAAGAATTACAGTAGATTCTTATCAGAAACTATGCAGGCCAAGAGACAATGGAACATTTTTAAAGTGCAGAAAGAACAGAACCATCACCTCTGAATGCTATACCCAGTGAAAATATCTTGCAAAAATTAAGGATAAATAGACTTTCTCAGACAAAAACTGAAGGAATTCATTACTAACAGATCTACACTGCATGAAATAGTAAAGGAAATTTTAAGGTATAAGAACTCTGATAGCAGACAGAAATTTGGATCAATACAAAAAAATGGAAATATGCTTAACATTATTTGTCACTGGAGAAAATCAAACAAAACTGCAATGAGATACCACTACATACCTCTTAGAATGGCTAAAATTTTAAGAATCGGATAATACCCACAGTAAGGATCAGAGCAATGGTTACTCTCATGTATTGCTGGTGGGAGAGCAAAATGATGTAGTCACTTGGGGAAAGAGTTTGTCAGTTTCTTGTGAAGTTAGACACTTACTTACAAAATGACCCAAGAACCTGTCTCCTAGGTATCACCCAAATGAAATGAAACTTATCTTTATACAAAAATATGTATGCAAATGATTAAAGCTGCTTTATTCATAATCACCAAACAATGGAAATACCCTAATTGTCCATCAACTAGGGTGAGTTGATAACCACATTGTGGTACATCAATACAACGGAATACAACTCAGCTATCAAAAGAAATGAGCTATTGATACACACAACAAGAATGAATCTCAGATGTCTTATGTTATATGCAAGAAACAAGATTCAAAAGGCAGATGACATGCTGGAAAACCAAAATTAAAGGGTAATAAAACAAAGCATGGGTTGCCAATGGCTTGGAATTAGGAGTAGGGATGATTTTTAGGGGTAAGAGGATCTTCAGGTATCTTCATTTTGTGGGTGGCAGTAGCATTGGTTACACAACTAGGTGTGTTGTCAAAGCTCAGAAAACTGTGTGCTAATAAGAGAGAATTTTATACTTATATTTTATATAAATTTTATATTTTATATAAAAATATGTTATTTACATATTACAAAATAAGGACAATTTTTACATATTATAAAATATATTATTATATATTATAAAATATATGTATATATTTTTAAATATACTATAAAATAAGGACAATTTTACAATGATCACAATACTTACCTGGCACGTCCCATATCTGAATGCTGTTCTAACTTACCCAAGCTGATAAGTGTCTCTGATAAATAAGCTGGTAAGTAGACTTTGAGCAGCACACTAGCAAAGCTCATGACCAACCAAGAGTCTGAACGACCTCTGTTAGGCTCACCTGAAAACTCTTTCCCAGCTACAGAACGAGATGGGCTTCACAAGACCATGTACATCCATATGGATGCCTCCTGCCCAATCCAGAGTACAAGCTGTGATCTGTAACTGGCAAAACTACAATGAGCCTCTCTTTTTCTATCATGTGAAATCCGTGATTTTTTCCCTTTGGGGAGCTATTCAATGAAATATATAAATGCAGCACTCACATTTTCAGACATGGAGTAGTCCTTCTTCCTTCAACAACATAGTGGGATAACCACCACCCAGGTCAGGAAATAGACCATAGCTAGCACATAGCTAGCGCATTCTACAGAACATAGAAATGATGCTTTTTTCCAAACACTGTCCTGTCCCTCCTCCCCAAAAGTAACCACTATCATTTTTTAATGATTTATTTATTTATTTACTTATTTCAAAGGGAGAGAGAGAGAACCATGAGCAGGGGGAGGGACAAAGGAAGAAGCAGACTCCCTGCTGAGCAAGGAGCCCAGTGCGGAGCTTGATCCCAGGACCCAACCACTATCATATTTCTAACACCATGGGTTAGTTTTGTCTTTTTTGGAACTTACCAAAATGGAATCATACCAAATCATCCAGATAATTTTATGCCTGACTTCTTTCCCTCCACATTATGCTTGCAGAAATCCACATTGCTGCCTGAGTAAGTAGTTGTTCATTTTTATTGCTGTATGATATTCCACTGCATGGATATATCACACTACCAATATCTATGGTTATTGTTGGACATTTGGATTGTTTCAGCTTTGAGGTATTACAAATAATGCTGTAAGGAGCATTCCATTATATGCCTTTTAGATATTTACCTTTTGGGTTTTGAACTATGGAGTATAATCCTAATTTAAAATTAAATTAAAATTTGAAGTAATGAACAAATCAGTATTTCTTTAGATTTCTTTCTGAGAAATAGTACAAATACATGCTTGCATGTAAAAGTTTTGTTGTTTTTTTTTTTGAGGGGAGGGGTACAGATGGAGAGGGAAAGAATATTAAGTAGGCTCCATGCCCAGTGTGAGCCTGTCATGGGGGGCTCAATTTCACAACCTGGAGATCATGACCTGAGCCAAAATCAAGAGTTGGACACACTGAACCACCCGGGCAACCCATGTATAAGTTTTTAATGTTTGTTTATTTCCATCCTTTGCCATTAGAATGCAGTTATTAAAACTATTCTGAAACATTAATGATATTTAGATGAATTAGATGAATTTATTTAGAATATTTAGATGAATTTAGATGAATTAGGAGTGTGGTTGTAACTGTGGCATTCTTTCCTTGTCTTTCTTTCTTTCTTTCTTTCTTTCTTTCTTTTTTTGCTGATTTGTCAGAATTCTTTTTTTAACGTAAATTGCAAACAAGGCCAAAAATGTTTAAAAAAAACAAAAACAAAACAAGGCCAAAAATGTTCTTTAGTGTTTTGAGAAAGGAAATTAAAATTCCATTCAGAAGAACACAGAGAATTATATCCTTTGAGAAGAAGGAACTTTATATAAATGATAGAATTCAGATGCCCTCCCTGTGTTTTAATTTAGTTGACCTAATTTGTCTCTGAGATTGTACTTTCAAACCTGAGTATATACAATAAGGGCCACATAATATTAGGTGGAATACTACAATTCAGTAGAACATTTAATAAGCTATACACACATACACAAATTTACAAGTATCCACGGCTGTAATACACAGAAGTCATAAAACCATTAATGGCTTACAGTCTCCTTTTCACTATTAATGGTTCCTCTCCATGCCATTATTAAACTCGTGTAAAAAGTATTGCCCATGGAATAACTGTCCTTGTCCAGTTGAATACAAATGTGAGCAGTGACAGATTCCTTAAACTTTAAAACACAGATTTGTTTTCCACACCCACATCTACTTGAAAGACCAGAAGGCTATTTACCTAAAGAAAATAAAAATGTCTGATTAAATGTTCACAAAGCTACTCTACTTGGGGTTACTACGGGGATATGGAGATTCTGGAAGAAACAGTAGATGGCTCTAAAAGACAACTGAGTTTTGGTTTTGCTGCTATCTTATTGTGCTTGCTTTTTAAAAATCAGATTTGTGAGCATTTTTCCCAAAATAAAAACAATTTTTTATAATAGGGTAATATATGTCACAGCATAGTAATATTCGTGGGCCGTCGTCTTCACGGCATTGTCCAGGCTTGGTGATGTTTGTGACAGGTCCACTTTTACTGGCTTAGGCTCTGCTTCCTGGCCTGACAGAGGGGAATATCACTTCTTCTCATGGGGAACAACCTACCCGAGTCTGCAGACACATTTCTCTCTGCCTGCCCTCTGCTGCCCACTCTGTCCACAAGATCGAGCCGCTCCCAGGTCAGTTCAGTCATTGCCCTGACCCCATGCCCAGCTCGCTCGGTGGAACCCTGAAACTGCCACGGGGGGCTGGGTCTGAGTCCCAACTGCTCTGAGCCTCAGCCCCTCCATCTGTCACACACATGTTCAGTGTGCTTCACAGGGAAACAGGAAGAATGAGAGGGAGTCGTTTCTAAGAATCATTTTTAGTAACCATGCTGGATGGAGGGTGTAGCCTTACATTTTGCCAATCAATGCCTATTGACATAAAGTATGTCATAAAAGTATACTAAAATCTGGAGAATTCTTAAATGTGAATTCATTTATGCTATGAAAGTGCCATGTATTCTCAATGCAGTGAGCTTTTTTTTTTTTAATTTTGTTTTTAAGTGGGCTCCACACCCAGCATGGAGCCCAACACAGAGCTCTAATTCACGGCCCTGAGATCCAAGAGTTGGACGCTTAACTGACTGAGCCACCCCGTTGCCCCAATTCTGTGAACTTTTAATTTGGTGACACAGTCTGTTCCTGGGACTAAGGATAACTGTGTTAATACACATGTGGTTGTTCTGCCTTGTAGATGGGGGGGGCGCTACAGGTAAGACCTTGGTTTGCAGCTGCGGCCATGGCGCCAACGACTTAACCTCTATTTTGCATCTGCCAAAGCCTGCTTCATGGCTTCTCTATCTCTTTGAACTTCCCTGCACCAAACTGAAGAACCCACAACTGCTGTGTCCCAGCAGGCCTGGGCAGCAATGAAGTTGGTCTTTGAACCTTCCAGTACTTTTCTCTAGTGGAGACTCTTTTTCTCCTAATTCCCATGGGGCTTTCTCCCTCCCCTGTCTTTCCTTATACAATTTGGATTCCGTGGTCAAGTTCATCAGCTACAGCTGGGACTGAAGCTAATGGCTGAATCTGTCTCCCCCTTTTCCCAGCATACAGCTAAAATTTCCCTGCATCCCTTGCAGCTAGAGGAGGTCGTGCTGGTGCCACTTCTGCCTGACCTATCTAAAATCACTCATGCAACTTACCTGGTGTTCTCTGTGCTCAGGCAGGTACTGTGAGTGTCCCACCGGCCCCATCCAACCCTGGGCTATGAGACCTAGTGTTTAGAGTTCATTTGCTAAAATATGGACATTCTGATGATTAGAACAGCCTATACTCACTAGTTCCTCAACCAATCTTATAGTCTCCTTGCCAACATTTGGAACTCTCTTGACCCTTTATTCTTTTCTATTTATCTCTGCCTCTCCTGCTTATGTGCAGGTGCCATGGGGCACAGCCAGAGAGAAATCTCAGGCATTTCCTCTGGGAGGGAGAGGGGTTCCACCTGATTGGCAGTTCTGGCGTGTCCCCAAGTCAGCTCCCTCTCTACCACCTTCTGCGATGACGATTTCAGGTCTTTGGTTTTCTGAAGCCCTTGATTCTCGCACTCCTTTCCTCCTCCAAAGAGAGAGCTGCAATCATTGGTTGGGAAGGTACCACGAGAGCACCATTCCGAATTCTCCTTGCCCCCCTAGTGAGTTGCCACCAGTCGTTCCCAGGGCACCGGCTCCCAGCTCCTGACCTCTGCAGGGACACTCATGCTCTCTCCCTCCTGCATCTGCCACTCTCTTAGTGCCTCACTTTGGCGCATGGGGCTCCATATGTGGAATTCTCTACATGTTGAGCCTAGTTCAATAGTAAAAACACACAGCAGCTTTAATGCCTCAAACATCACTTGCAGAGCAGCTGCTGAGGACTTTCAATCTCGCCAAAATGCAAATAGTGCACGGCTCTCCTGGTCTCTCTCTTAACCATTCTACTCCCCCTAGATAAAACAGTTCTTTCCAAAGGGCTGCTGGGAGGAAGCAAGAAACATCACTTGCTTTCTTGCTGGGGATAATACAGACCCTCCAGGGAACACTTACACCCCTCCAACTCCCTCCTCCTGGGAGGAAACTGGGTTGTGCTAGAAAACATGCCATGAAAGGAGTACAGTATTTGGAGAAGGGCACTCACAAGCCACAGGAGCGCTTGGCCCATTTCCATCTGTCTTCCCAGGCAGCACGACGCCAGCCATGAAGCCAGGCCTGACCCCTGCGTCCTCCTCTCCTTTGACTAACATGATGCCGAGCATTTTTAGAGGACCTGTTTTGAATGTCTGAATGTTCCAGAGATGACCCATCTGCTTTATGCAAAGTATAGGACATGTGCATTTAGGAAATGCTGGGTACCTGTTGAAATCCTCTTTTGAGAGAAAACAGAAGTTGTTAATACACTGGTGTGTCTAATCGGCCTCTCAAACTTCATGTGTCTAAAAAGGAATTCACATTCTCCTTCCTGCCGGGCCACCTACATCTCTCTGGCGATGTCAGGGGCCCTGGCAGGAAATCTGGCAGTGAGGTTTGACTCCTCTGGTTCTTGCACACCCAGCATCCCAGGCATGTACAACATTGTTGTTGGCTTGACTTTCCAGTCATGCCCGCACCGCTTTTGCCCTGCCCGCCCCCATAAGGGCCTGGAGTGCCACCATCTTTCCTGGACAGTTTTGATGACCTCCCCGGGCCATCTTATTCCCACTCTTGTTTCATCAATGCTGTTCTCCATAAAAGAGCTAGAAGAGGCGGGTGGGGCACCTGGGTGGTTCAGTTGGTTGAGCCTCTCTCTTTTGGTTTCAGCTCAGATGGTGAACCCTGTGTCGTGGGATGGAGCCACGCGTGGGGCTCCACACTCAGCAGGGAGTCTGCCTCAAATTATCTCTCCCTCTCCCTCTGCCCCTCCTGCTCATGCTTTTTCTTTCTCTCTAAAATAAAATGAATATACCTTAAAGAAAAGAAAAGGAAAAAAAGAAAAAAGCTAAGCTGGGGGACCGGGGTGGCTCAGATGGTTAAGGGTCTGCCTTCGGCTCAAGTCATGATCTCTGGGTCCTGGGATCGAGTCCCGCATCAGCTTCCTGCTTAGTGAGGAATCTGCTTCTCTCTCTCTCTCCACCCCCTGTCCATCCCCACAACTCGTTCTCTCTCTCTCTCTCTCTCTCTCTCTCTCTCTCTCTCTCGCAAATAAGTAAATAAAATCTTGGAAAAATTAAAAAAAGAAAACCTAGACAGTTTTCACATGAAAATCAAATTGCACTGTTCCCTGCTGAAACGGCCTTCTACCCCTTACGGAATCAGATCCGAAGTCCCCAAGGTGCCCATACAAGCTGGTGGCCAGGTGCCGCCCCTCTCCCCCGTCTGTTCCCTGCAAGTGCTGCCTCCAGCCTCCCTGCACCTTGCTGCTCCCCTCCCCCAGCTTCATTGTGACATCACTAACATATAACATTATGCAAACTCACGGTGGGCAACAGAATGACTTTGATTCAGGTGGCTACTGAGAAATGACAGCCACAGTAAGGTTAGTTAGGTCTCACCACACGCTCCTTGCTGCTTCTTGAGCCTGCCAGGCATATTGCCATCTTACAACTTTTACACCTGCTCTGCGCTCATCCAGGGAAACTCTTCCCTGAGGTGTGAGCCCTTCTAGTGGCCTGCCTTGATGTCTGTATTAGTTTGCTAGGGCTGCCGGAACCGCAAGCTGCATGGTTTAAAACTGCGTGGCCCTGTGCAAGAAACGGATGCCCTCACAATTCTAGAGTCAGAAGCCCAAAATCAAGGGGTCAAGCCAGACCATGCTCTCTCTCAAGTCTCCAGGGAAAAATCTGTTCTCTACTTTCCCTTAGCTTCTGGGGGTTCCCGAAAATCCTTCATGTTCCTTGGCTTGTAGGTGGGTCCCCCCAATCTCTGCCTCCACTGCCACCTGGAGTTCCCCCTCTATGTCTGTGTGTCGTTCCAGGCACATTGGGTTAGGGTCTCCCTAATTCAGTATTGACCCCATCTTGACTACATCTACACAGACCTTATTTCCAAATAAAGTCACATTCACAGGCCCTGAGGGTTAGGATGCCAGCATGTCTTTTTAAGGGACACAATTTAACTCATAACTGCCTCCTGTCTGTGCAGAATCCTGATCTGCTCTATCATCTCTCCGCCTGCTTTTTTCCCGATGGCATTTTTCACTATCCAAAAATATGCATTTGGCTATCCCAAAGGATGATGGCAGCTGTTGAAATTAGATTCTCTCCACCCATGTTCCTAAAAAGTGTACAGATAAGCAAGGAGAGAATGCCAAACCACCCATTGTTCATGTCTACAGCACACTTAAGAGGCAGAGAGAGGAGAAAATAGCTAAAAGTCAGGGCTGGGACCCAACAAGATGGCACCATCTCGAAATATGGCAGAAGACGGCGTCACTTATGAAAGAAAGTGCCCTTCACTCTGCCAACAGAAGAGGGAGCAGTTGCTCTGCAGAACCAGGTCCACCCCGCAGACCCGGGCCTGTCTCCATTGCACCATTCCCTCCTGCCAGGCCAGGAAAATGCAACTTCGATAATCCAAAAAAAGAGCCCAAGGAACCTAGCAACCATGCGGAGTTACGGTAAAAATAAAACCAAAAAAAAAGAACCAAAACTTTTCAGCCACTTTGGAAAACAGTTTGGCAGTTACTCAAAAGATTAAGCATAGAATTATCACCTGACCCAGCAATTCTGCATCTAGGTAGAGCCCAAAGAGAGACGAAAGCATACGTCCCCACAAAAATTTGTACGTGAATGTTCATAGTAGTCTTACTTTGTAATACTCCCCCCCCAAGTGGAAACGACTTACATGCCCATCAGGTGCCGAGTAGATAAGCAACACGGGGCATGGCCACCTACGGAAGGCTGTGCAGCAGTGAACAGGGGAAAATACTGGCTCATACTTCAACAGGGAGGCACTGGGAGAACCCCACGCCAGGTGAGAAAGGCCAGTCCCAAAGGACTGCATAGTGTATGAGCCCATTCACAGGAAATCTCTAGAAGAGGCAACTTCAGGGTTGGAAAGTGCATCAGTGGTTGCCAAGGGGCTGGGCCAGAAGGGAAATGAGGAGGAACAGCTAATGGGTGTAGGTTTATTTTGAGGGGGAAGAAAATGTTTTGGATTCAGATAGTGGTAAAGGTCACACAACTCCTGTGATTAGACTAAAACCCACTGAATAGTGTACCCTACAAGTGAATCTTAGGGTATGGGACTTTTTATCTTAATCGATAAGGGACAAGAAGAAACATTGAAAAAAAGTTTTAATTATCAACAATAATAAATAACAATTAATTAATTAATTTTAAAAAGCTGGGGCAGATAAAAACCCACCCACACATAGGCAAGTGCTGTCCCATTTGTTTGAGCTGATCACCTGTTGATTACCAAACCTGCTTCTTCTACTGTTTTACTTACTTTATTTATTTTGAGAGAGAAAGAGCATGTGAGCGGTAGGAGGGAGGGGCAAAGGGAGGGGGAGAGAGAGACTCTCCACCAGACTCCACACTCAGTGCGGAGCCCCACCCGCAGGTGTCCGTTCTACCGGGCTTTATGGGGAGACCCTGTCTCTGGACCTGAGGTGCAGGAAAAATAGGATGTCATTGTAATTTCTGTAGCAGCAGAAGTTTATACAGTGGGTCAAGTACCTGTTTCACTCACCTTTTATCCTTTACGTTTCCAGGAGCCCAAACTCTTAAATGGTTATATCTTTGACCCAGTAATTTAGTTTCTAGGAATTTATTTCCTGGAAAAATGGGGTCGCCAGGGTGGCTCAGTTGTTGAAGCATCTGCCTTCTGCTCAGGTCGTGATCTCGGGGGTCCTGGGATCGAGCCCCATGGCGGGAACCACGCTCAGCACAGGGTCCGAGGGAGATGCTCTCTCCCTCTGCCTCCTCCCCTCCCGCTGGTATGTGCGTGCGCATGCTCCCTCTCAAGTAAATAAATAAATCTTTCAAACAACCTCTTGCCCAGTATACTTGGGTGGATTTCGGGAGGAAGTAGCTGGAATCAGGACGCCAGATGCCAGCCTGCTTGGCCTGCAGGGAGGCTGTGGAGGCCATGTGTGCTCTCGCCTCCCCTCCCGCCCGAAGAACACACCCGGGGTCAGGCCTCGGCCCTCCGGTTAATCACACACACACACACACACACACACACACACACACACACACCTACTTTCACGCATATACACACTCACACACATATACACACTTTCTCTTACACATATAATTCATATCCTTTCTGTTATAGGCACACACTTTGCACGCTCACACACACACTTCCTCTCACATACCACACATAATTCACACATACTCTCTTGCACACACTTCTGTGTTCTCTCATACTTTCAATAATACACCCTCACCCATTCACACTTTTTTAAAAAAGATTTTATCTATTTGAGAGAGAGGGAGAGAGAGGGAGATAAAGCAGGAGCAGGGGAGTGGGAGAGGGAAAAGCAGATTCCCCACTGAGCAGGGAGCCCCACACGGGACTCGATCCCAGGACCCCGGGATCATGACCCGAGCCCAAGGCAGACACCCAACTGACTGAGCTGCCCAGGCGCCCCGCCCCTTCACACTTATACACAAACGTGCACACTCACTTTGCTGCCACCCACACCCTCGCTCAGCCCCAAGCCGCACCCCTGCAGGGGTCCACCCACTGCTTTTTCACTGGGGCCTGAAGCAGAGCCAAGGCGCTTTCGAACCAGCAGGTCAATTCCCTGGTGGCTCCCCAGGAGAGAGGGGAGGATAAGCGCTCACTGCCGCGCTCAGCAAGGGAAGGGGGGAAGGGGGGCAGGACCCAGCCTGGTGCATGTCTTTTAGCTTCTCCTTGGCACAGCAAGGCCTTGGAGGGCAGAGGTCGGGGCACTTCCCCCAGGCGTCTTACTTATGAGGTGCTGTTCTCAGGGTTCCGCACCCGGCACCCCGCTCCCCCAGGGCCCAAAGCTGGGAAGCACTAGCTGCTGGTGGAAATGGTTTGCCCCCAGAGGTAAGGAGCTGGCCCCTGGGCTGCCCGACCCGCAGGCACTGTGGCTGGGCTCACAGGTGACACTCCAGCACATCCTAGGGTCCACTGCCTGCTCTCACCACCTCAAGCCACAGCTTCTAGATGCCACTCACTCACTGCAAAGCCACGTCAGCTCTGCTGTCGAGATAAAGGCATTGATTGCATCTCTTATTTGCCACAAACTTGAGTGACATGCAGATTCTGAATATCTTATTTTGCAGCAATTTTAATCTGGGTTAAATGCAGCCTGTCAAATTCACTTCCAGACAGAGTGACCGTAGGGGCTGGGGGCTGCGGGGGGAGAACCGAGGTGGGATTGGCAGGCAGGGGAGAGGGGGACGCAGGGGACAGGGAAAGGGTGCTGAGTCCCCACGTGGGGGATCCAGAACCAGACTTGTGCGTCTGCCCTAGGGTGGGGATGGAGAACGGGGTTCCAGCGTCCATTCCCAGCCACCAGTTTGTTGGGAGATGACCCAAACTGAGTTAAGTAACCAGAGGATTGGGGGCTCCAGGGACCGAAGGACACAGGCCGACCCTGCGTGGTTGCATATCCCCCTGGCCCGCACCGCTATGACCACTTCAGGAAGTTGCCGAACTGAATCACTACTCTCCCCAGAGGCTTTGTGGGCCTCAGAGGTTCCATGAGTAGGAAGCCCTTTCTAAGAAAAAGAATACACAATGATGGCTCAGAATTGCTAGGGGCCCAGGGGAGGGGTCTGCAAGGCAAGGGCCTCTGTCCCCCAGGCCCAGAGGACACTCAGCAGCCCAGGGCCTCACGCCCTCAGAAGGCTCCGATGGGACGCTGGTCTCCATTTATCACCAAGGCAGCTTTTGCCTGACTTGCTGTTCCAACATTTCATTTTTCACCTGGTAGAAAGATATACCTTTGAACATAAAAATTGGCTCCATTCTGTGAAAAAAAAAAAAAAAAAAGGCTCCAGACATGAGTCCCCTGGTTCCCCGTGGGATCCTCATGGGCTCACTGTTTGGACAGGTGATCCCAACGAGCCTCTCAGCGTCAGAGGCCGTGAGGCCATGACCCCCTTCAAAGGCAGCACTACGGTGTCCCAGAGGAGCCCCTTCTTCCTCGAATGCCCCCCACAGTGGCATCAGCTTTGACAGTGGACAAGGCCCACTCCCCAGGACTTCCCGAGGTTGGGAGGCGACCTCCCCACAGGGTCTGCACACCCCCACGGTAACATGCTCAAGTTTCTCCATTAAGGTCCTGCTTTTCTGAGGAAGTCAGTCATAAGCCTTCCAGAGGGGTCCTTGACCACCGCATAAGGTGCAAAGATTTCCAGATGAAAATTTAAGAAAAACACTGCTGCATTCTGCACCCCCCTTAAAAATCTAATGAAATATGGGAAATTCCAGTTATTCAGAATGACTGGAGTTTTTCTGGCTCCTGAGACATCGAGACTGATCCGAAGTTACCACACAGGGCCCATGGGTACCATTTTGTGAAGGGTTATCATTAAACGCACGCTTGGTCTTCACAGGCCGAGTCTGGGATGGGTTGACCTGCAGGTATGTCCCATTTTCTAGGACATGGGGACCCTGGTCTAGTAGCTATATGTGTTCAGAGAATTCTGGTTGTGACTGTTTGCACTAATGGAATCTGAAAAAGCCAGTATGCATGGCCACATCCCCCACTCCCCTGTAGGCCAGGCAGGAGGCTGGGTAGGGTAAAGCGTGTCATGGGTCCCTGCTGGCCTTGCTGGCTATGTGAGGCCCTCCCTGGCCCTCAGAGGTAGTGCCCTGGGCTGTAAGCTGCCTGGGTGTCAGCTAACAAGCATGGAGACCAAAGGAAAAATCAGTGCTAGTGGGCCTGGGACACTGGATAACACTAGAGGGGCCAGGTAAGCCCTCTCCTCACCCACATTCCCCCACCCCAAAGTCAGTAAATGCTCCCCTGTCCTCCTGGCTGGCCTGAGTTTTATTGTTGTTGTTTTAAGATTTACTTATTTACTTGAGAGGGAGAGAGAGAGAGCACGAGCATGTGCAAGGAGGGGGAGGGGCAGAGGGAGAGGGAGAATCTCAAGCAGACCCCCCCCCCCCCCGAGCATGGAGCCAGATGGGGGGCTCAATCTCACGGCCCTGAGATCCTGACCTGAGCCAAAATCAGGAGTCAGTCACTTAACTGACAGAACCACCCAGGAGTCCCAGGCCTGAGCAGAGTTTTAATCAGATTTTTCTTTTTTCTAAGTCCCTATGACATAAACTGCATTGAGGGATTAAGAATTTTGAGGAATGGAAGGAAGAATAAAAGAAGGGACAGTTTTTCGTCTCGGCATAGAAATATATATAAAGCTTTCAAATGAGAAACAGGAACTAGGCCAGTGAGGCAAGTGGGGGAGAGGGAAGGGGAGAGGGAGGGGAGAGGGAGGGGGAGAGGNGATCCAGACACCAGCAGCTTCAGAAACAAGTGAAGAACACTGAAGAGCCAGAGCAGGAATAACACAAAGAGGCAGCTGAGAGAGCTTTAAAAGAAGAGGGGAGTGGAATAGAGGAGATGGGAGGGGAGAGGGAAGGGGAGAGGGAGGGGAGAGGGAGGGGGAGAGGGAGGGGGTCCCTTTCACGCAGTCTGGTCCCTTCCCTGCCCCTCCTGCCCCCTCCCTGCCCCTCACAGAGCCCCTGGGTGATGGCCTCCAGCCAGCCAGCTCTGAGGCCAAGCCCCCACCACTTCCCTCCCCTGCTCTGAAGCCTCCTCCATGGCTGTCACCCCCTCCATGCTCCGCCTCCTCCCCCACACGCCCTTCAGCAGTTGGAGGCTCTTCCTCCACCTGCTCTGGGTTCACTCAACCCAGTGAGGTGATGCCTTCTGTCTAGAAGACGCCCGAACTCTCATCTCCACCCTGCCACTAGGCATTCGGGTCCCCTCAGCTCCAGCATCCCCTCCTTCTCCCCCAGGCCCTTCTCTGATGGCTGGAAGTGTGTCTCAGGGTCTCCAGCCCCATCCCCCCAAGGCTCGCCCCACACATGGCCCAGGAGCCCTTGACAACTCCCCATTATCAGTGTGTCCTCGGTGTCCCTCCCTGCACCCTTCCAAGGGTCTCTCTCCTGGACGCCTCCCACCAGCCCCCCTCCAGATACCTGCGCACCCCCACCCCAGCTCCCTTCTGCTAAGCCCAGTGGGCTCTGCGCCCAGGAGCTCCGCCTTCGTTCCCCTTCATGCCCTGCATGTCTCACCCTGGCAGCGGGTGTTGGGTGGCTCTGTGCGCAGCTCTGAGCCTGGCTCCCATGCCGACGCAGCCGTGGTGGAGGGATTCTTCCATCCCGTCTGGCAAGTGGAGGGCTCCTGGCTGTCACGACTTCCACGCTGTGTGCGGCGACTGACCACATCTCAGAGGGCGCCTCTGTGAGCTTTGTAATTTGGCCAGATTTTGCCAGATGGCCCTCAGATGTGGGGTACCCCATAGGTTCTTCCCCCTAGAAGAGGGTTTTTCAGTACGGCAAATAGGAAGGCACCCAGCCTCTTCCTCAAACAGGTGAAGATCATCAAGCACATGGAAAATGTCAAAGGTCTGGTGACTGAGCCATTTGTGTTGGGACAAGTCCTGCCCCTTCATCTAGGTGTTAAAAGTTGAGACATTCTGGCCCAGAAGCCACAAGGCAAGTTATATAGCATTTGGGGAAACAGTCATCGATCATGCCAGCAGCGGTGGGGGGCTTGTTCATGGAGGTGAAATTCAGGAGGCATGAAGGGTGGCAGGGGAAGATGGGGACAACGGGAAGGGGTGACTCAGGCTGCAGACACATTGCAGAAGGCCTGAAGTGACGGCCCCTGGGAACTCGGTCCAGAAAGTGCTGGCCTTGGCCCTGTCCTCAGCTGTTCTGAGGAAGGAGCTCTTACAGGTGGAGAGCAGGGAGGGGAGGGGTACAGGGGGAGGGAGGAGGAGGAGAAAGGGGAGAAGAGGAAGGGGTCAGGGAAGGGGAGAGGAGGGAGGGAGAGGGTGAAAGCTAAGGAAATGTACAAGCCCAGCTGTGGTATGAGAACATCTGGAGTTTGTCCTTTGCGACTAAAAGCCAGCTTTCACCAGTAACTCGGGACGCGACGCTAGCTAAAGGTTTTCGACAAACAGAAGAATCATTTTTAATTGTGAGGAAATACCTTTCTCCCTCTCAACATTGAACTTACTGTTTTGTAACTCACTGTTAGGCAGGAAGGAAAAAACCCTCCTTGTTCCCGAAAAGAGTGCATTCCTACACCCCGTCTTCGTTGGTGACAGAGTGAAGACGGTAAGTCCCACTCACCAAAGGCCAGGCTGTGGCACGCCCCAGCCGCGGGGAGCCTCCCCTTCCAGAAAGGGGACACCCCTATGTCGGACTCCTTGAGCCTGGAAACAAAAGCAGGTGAATTGCAGGCTTGCTTCAAGGAGAATTTCTGGGGGAGACATCACCACGACAGGTTTTGCCCAGGGAAGCCCCCTTTCTTGGGCGGTTGGGGGCCTGAATGTTCTCTCCACAGGACCCAGGGATGCCGCCCGGATCCGGACACCTGGCCTTGGCAAGCTGCTGGGGGAACCGGTGCCCGAGGCCCTTTGTGGGAGTATTGCCAGAGCCAGGCCAGCAGACACGGGGTCCCCAAGTGGCATGACTGCTAATACGGAAGTCAGGTCTTTGGGTAGAAATCAGGGTCACGGACTGCATGTATGTGTCCCCCTAAATCCATATGCAGAAGCTCATCACCCCCACTGTGATGGGACAAGGAGGTGGGGCTCGGGGGAGGTGAACAGGCCATGAGGGTGCAGCCCTCGTGAATGGATTTAGGGTCCTCACAGGAGGCCCCCGAGAGCCAGCCTTGCACCCCGTGAGGATACGGTGAAAAGACGCTTCTCTCCGTCAAGAAGTAGGCTCTGCTACGGGCGCCCTCTCCCTGCACTTCCGCCTCCGGATCTGTGAGAAATCCATTTCTGTGGCCTAAAGCCCCCCAGTCCATGACACTTTGTTACCACAGTCCAACTAGACAGCCAGATGTTTCCTGAGGCCCTTTCTATTCTTATCCTTCTTCCCAATTACAAAAATAAACCCTCCTTGTTAGGGAAAAATGTAAAACGTACAGGCATGTATTAAGAGCCCCCGTAATATCGATAGGCCTCCTCTCCAGCTGCAGAGATGAGCTCTGGTAGCAGTTTGACATCTATTCCTCAAGAATGTTTTCTGTGAGCGTACAGACACGTCACAAATAGGTATGCCCAATTAACCCTCTGGACTTGAGGAGGGTAAATTGAATGTCATGTGTTTTTTACCAGAAAAAAAAAATCAGTCATAAAGAAATAAAGACACTACATTTTCTTGCAAAACAAAACAATGAATTTACTGTAATGATAGTATTTGCTGAAGACTGCATGCTTTCTGTGGATTTACTCATTTAAACAGTAGTGATCCTTGGGACACCTGGAGGCGCTCAGTCGGTTAAGCGGCTGCCTTCAGCTCAGGTCATGATCCCAGGGTCCTGGAATCGAGTCCCACATCGGCTCCCTGCTCAGCGGGGAGTCTGCTTCTCCCTCTCCCTTCACACTGGCTTGTGCTCTCTCTCTCACTCATTTGTTCTCTGTCTCTCAAATAAATGAATAAAATCTTAAAAAAAAAAAAAAAGAAAAACAGCAGTAGTGATCCTACTAGCTCTGTCTCAGCTGGGGTGAGCACAGCACAGTGCCACAGGCTGTGGGCTTAACCAAGAGCGACATAATCTCCCCCCGCTCTGGGGGCTGGGGTCCTCAAGGCAGCTGCAGGGGTGGGTGCTGGTGAGGATTCCCTTGGGGTTGCTGATGGCCACGTTCTCCCAGTGCTCACATGACCTCTCCTTGATGTCAGCACGCGGGAGGATGGGAGGGGAGAGAGCTCGGGAAAGCCTGAACACAAGCACCACCGTGTCTGTCCTTGTGAGGACACCAATCCCATCGTGAACGCCCCACCCCTCATGACCTCCTCTGCCCCTGATCACCTCCCCAAAGCCCAGCTCCAGCCCCGTGGGGGTGAGGGCATGATATAAATTTGGGGAGGACACAGCTAGCCCATAGCCCATGTTTTCACCAGTCCTGTCCTGGAGGTGGGGAGGTGGAGGCAAAGAGAGGCAAAGCCTGGGAAGGTCCGGGGTGCATGGAGGAGCCAGGCTCCCTCAGGAACCTGGCCCCGAGTAGCACTGTGCCTCTGGGCTCATTGTTCCTCTGTCTCCACCTACCCTGCCAGCTCTCGCAGCCCCTCCGTGTCCCCGTGGGTTCATCTGCACTGTTTGCTCTGACCCATCGCAGCCAGACTGGGTTTCCAGCCCTTTGTCTCTCATTTCCGTACTGATGGAGAGTGGATCATCTCTAGCTTTTTCTCCGTTACAAAGAGCACCACAGCCAACATCTTTGTAGACCTGACATGCTTTTTCTTCGAGATAAATTTTTAGCAGGAGGATTGCTGGGTCCAAGGATTTGGAAGTTTTAAATTCAAGGTCTCCTGCTCAGTCGTCCTGGGGGTGGGGGGGGACAACTGTCCTGAATGTACACCTGAAACCAATATAATATTGTACATCAACTATATTTCAATTAAAAAAGGAAAATCTGAAAGACATGTAAGACTCGAGATGAAGTCCCCACTTTCAAAACAGATGGTTAACTTCCTGCAGGGGAGCCAGGGTACCGCCAGGAGGAAGCAGAGACAAGCGGGCAGTGGGACACCAACGGGGTGGGACTCAGACAGTGGACATGGACGAGGAGGAAGGTTGAGGGGCTGCAGGCTGGGGTTGCAATGTAGAATAATGCTCTGGCTCCTGCGGAACGCGGAGGCCGCTGAGCAACGTGGCAGGAAGAGCAGCCCCTTGGCATGGGGAGCTGTGGAGACCGTGCCTGGACTGAGCTGGAGGGACAGGGATGGAGCTGTGGCTTCCGCGTTGGTGGTGGTCATGCAAGCGGGAGACTGGCCTCTGCAGGAGTGGGCATTTGTGGACACAGCTCCCCTCTCCCTGCAAGAGCGGGGGCCATGTGTCACTTGCCATGGTCCCCGCCCATGGTCCACAGCATGGGTTAAACCAACTCCCTTGCCCTGAGTACCATGGACATTTGTTCATCTCCTCAGGAAGCCTGGGATGCAGAGAAGGCAGAAGAGGAGGAGGAGGAGGAGGATGTAGGGGGAAGAAGGAGAGGATGGGGAGGAGGAGGAGGAAAGAAGAAAGAAAAGGTGGAGGAAGAAGGGCCCAGACCTGGATGTGGAAGGGTAGAGGCCCTGCCTGGCCAGGGAGGGCCCCTGTCCTCATGGGGCCCTGTTCCCTCCGCAGAGCGGTTGGTGACACCTTTTTCTTTCCAGTGCATTTCAAACTTGGAAATTGTTCAGTAGGTAATAAGTCTGGGGTTTTTATCGTTTTCTTCCTAATTGCAAGGCTCATGAGAACAGGAGCGGGTGCCATCTGTACCGTATTCATCATCCTGCCGCAATGGGGGAAAATGAGTAATTTTAGCATAAAATGTAGAACTGCCATGAAATTCAAATTGCAGTAAGTTGACAAGAATTATAATGTTTGCGGAAAAGCTCATCTAGGAGGCTAAAGTCATCACGTGGAAAGCAGCAGCCTCACTGCCTGAGGAAAACAGCCGTGGGCGGGACCAGGCCCTCTGGCCCAACGCACATACTGGTCGACCCTCTGCCCAGGGCGGTGGCCTGATCTTTCCTGCAGGCTCCTGCTCTCGAACATACAATGAGATGGAGAAAATAGGAAGGTGGGTAGCGCACCTGCAAATAGAAGAGTTAGGATTCCACAGATTATCATCTGGGTAGGCAGAATGCTTGCCCAATCAGTTATGCATAGGAGGGGACGTTTCATTGCTTTCTGGTAACAGGACTGTTTTCTTTCTTTTCTTTTATATATATATATATACATATATATATATATACATATATATATATACATATATATATATATATATAATTATTTGCCCCAGGGGTACAGGTCTGTGAATCATCAGGCTTACACCTTTCACAGCACTCACCATAGCACAAATGTTCCCCAATGTCCATAACCCATCCACCCTATCCCTACCCTCCCACCTCCCAGTAACCCTGTTTGTTTTGTGAGATTAAGAGTCTCTTACGGTTTGTCTCCTTCCCCATCCCATCTTGTTTCATTATTTTTCCCTCCCTACCCCCCCACGACCCCCCTCCCTGCCCCTCAAGTTCCTCATATCAGAGAGATCATGTTTTCTGAAAGGGGTCGCCGGTAACACCCACCAACAAGGAAGCTGGCCTTCAGCCTGTGATCTAGTCACAGATCCAGGCACACAGATCCAGCGGGAGGAAAGGAACATTCCTGCATATCCCAGTTTTTCACATCAGAGCAAATGCAAAAGGGAAATGCGGCTGCCCTTTTGCAACCCAGCAACAGCCCAGCACATTCTCTTTGGCTCTGATAAGTTGTAAGTCACTCCTTGCCCTTGAAAACGAAAACCACTTAGGCTCTAAATTCTTTGTGCAAAGGCAGAGCGTGTGCAGATCTGTTATACTGTCCTCTTTCTGTGGCAAAGGACCCAGCCCCTTCTGTCATCACAGCCACCAGAATTAGCACCTCCTGTGGTCTGCGGACCCACCGGTGCCTAAATTTCACACGCGGTCACGTTCACAAAGGGTGGCTGGTCCTACTTTCCCCCAAATACTGCGGTGGAACTGGAGTGTGATTTCGTATCCCCTGTGCACACCGATGCTGCAGATCTTTCCCAATGCCACCGGCCCTAATCAGTGCAGGCTGTGGCTTCGCAGGGCAGGAAGCCACACACACTGGAGTCCTTCCCCTCCACAGCCAGGCAGGAGTGGCCGTCCGCTGGGTGAGCTGCTGATACCCATCTGCCAATTTCCCCAAGAGTTTCAGTGTGGCCAAGGGTCACCGGGAAATGAGCGCTTATATTCCAACCTGCCCTTGATAAGACCCAAACGTGGGCTGGAACCGGCAGATTGGTTTCACCGGGAGGGGTTGTGACTAGTGTGTTTCCATTTGTTGACAGGGCACGTGCCACACATGCCCTTCTGTGCTGTACTGGTTCTCAGCCCCAGCCCAGACCGCTCCCCAGGGCGGGACGTGCAGGGAAGCTCCAGTTTGGGGCAATCAGGGTATGTGTCAGGACAGAGCCCCTGCTGCAGCAAGCCGCCCCGCTCAGCTGGGCAGTTACTGCCCCATCCCAGGCAGGGAATACCATTGGGAAAAGAGCAGGGAGGACGTCGGAGGCTTTCCCCTAGCTGGGCTGAGAGTGTGGCACATTCAGGGGTGACAAAGGTCTCTAAGAGCAAGAGAGAGGAGAAGGGGGTCTGGCTGAGTGCCAGCAACAAGAGGGGGTGCCAGGGCACTGCAAGAATGACATCTTCGACTGCTGGGTAATTTCTTTGAAGGTAAAGAACAAGCCAAAGAACTGGAACCTTCCATGACTATCGTCACCGACGCTAGCTAGCATGTTCCTGGCGATCCGAGAATTCTGTCCTGAGACACAAGGCAGTTTGTGCTTCCTCCAAATTGTAATCAAGAAGAGTTAGAAGAGGGCGCCTGGGTGGCTCAGTGGGTTAAAGCCTCTGCCTTCGGCTCAGGTCATGATCTCAGGGTCCTGGGATCCAGGCCCACATCGGGCTCCATGCTCAGCAAGGAGCCTGTCTCCTCTCTCTCTCTCCGCCTGCCTCTCAGCCTACTTGTGATCTTTCTGTCAAATAAATAAATAAAATCTTTAAAAAAAAAAAAGAGAGAGAAGAAATTTGTGCTTAATAGGAGTGCACTCTAAAGAGGTGCTAAGTGCCATCTGGTTGGGGGGGGGTTCTGCAGGCAAGTGGATGGCTCAGTTTTCAAATAATGGCCACATGCCTTCATGAACCCTGCTTGCCCCAGAGCAGCAGCACATTCCCAGCACTGCTCTATCAACTTCTGACCCTGTGGTGAGGGCCTTGACCTTCTGGTCTTGCTTCTTGTGGGAGATAGTCATAAAAACTCTTTGAGGGGCGCTGTGTTTCTGGGGCTTGAGGCCGGCCTGTGAGGAAGGTTGGTCTGAACTTGTTGGTTTCCATTTGCTCTCAGGACTGCCCTGTGTCCGCACAGCATCTGCACACAAGTCAGGGAAGATAGGCTCAGACATCTGGGGGGAGAAAGGACCAGTATGCCGTACATGTACAGAGGCTTCCCCGTGTTACATGCTGTCACAAATGGGGTGTGTTAACATTTGCTACAATTGGGGGGCAGGTCCCTGAGACCTGATAGAACACCTCAACTGTGTTTACTTCAATATTCAAAAATGAAGGGAAAAAGAAAAGCTTGTCCCATAGGGGTAGAGGCGTGAAACCATGGGTGGGAGGCTCCAGTTCCATGGGGTCCAGCTTGGGGGGCCTCCATTTGCATCTCTATCCTCCTCTGGCTCTCTTGAGCTGAACCCAGTGAAACCCCGGGAATATTGCCTTACACTAATAACTAACGGTCTGCTAAGAAAGTCAACTTTGCTCTAAATCACTTGGCTTCCAAGATTTCTGAAACCCTATGGACGGCTTCCCTCTCACAACTCCATTTCTGCCTCGTGGGTACCAAGACTAGAGTGCCTTAGGCTTCAAGCTTTGCCTTCTGCTTGGTTTTCCCCTACCTTCAAGTTGTCCCTGTACAACATGGAAAGGACACATTCTTACAAATACTCGGGGAAACGCCATGTCCTGAAAGTCCCCTCCAAGAAGCCCCGATACCAAGGTTCTAGCTAATGGAACCCTCTGCCCTCTGATATGAAGCTTGTTTCCGCCACAAACCAGTTGCCAAGCACCGAACAGTGTTGAGTGAGAATAGTGTGCTTTTCTCCCCAATATTTAGACATTAGCAAATCGGTTCCATGTCTGTTTTTGCATTTTCCTTATATCTCAGGTTCTAGTAAAAACAAAGACAAAAACAAAAAAAAGCGTCTGAGGATAATTTTTTTTTTTTCTCAAAGTAAAATAGAGGGGCACCTGAGTGGCTCAGTCAGTTAAGCATCTGCCTTCAGCTTTGGTCATTATCTTAGGGTCCTGTGTCAGGCTCCCTGCTCAGCTGGGAGTCTGCTTCTCCCTCTGCCTCTGCCCCACCTCCCCCACTTGTGCTAATAAAATCTTTAAAAAAATAATTGTGGGGCGCCTGGGTGGCTCAGTGGGTTAAAGCCTCTGCTTTCGGCTCAGGTCATGATCTCAGCGTCCTGGGATTGAGGCCCGCATCGGGCTCTCTGCTCAGCAGGGAGCCTGCTTCCTCCTCTCCCTGTCTCTCTGCCTGCCTCTCTGCCTACTTGTAATCTCTCTGTGTCAAATAAATAAATAAAATCTTTAAAAATAAATAAATAAATAATTGTGACCTCAAGGTTAGCACAAACACACAAGCATCCAGCCTCCACACCCCGTGTGTGTGATCCCCCCAAGCGGCACAGAGCAGGGCAGCACAACGTGGGGCCATCTTCCGCAGTCCATTCCCTGCATTGGTCAGGTGCACCAAGTGAAAACTGGCTTACGTGTTCCCTGCCTGGCATCCTTCTACTAGAGAAAGCACTCAGTGATTAGAGAACTCAATTTTTAATCTTTATAGGTATGTGGTTTCTAAGACAACAGGCAACACAGTTCACTGGAAATAGCCTGACCTGCAAGGGGGAGCAGAGATAGAGGGCTCCTGCCCGTCACGCATTTCTCCAGTGAGCACCTTTTGTGCAACTTTCGGGCAACCCGAGGGCTCACAGTGACCTGGACAAGACACCCCCTAGCATGGGCCGTTTGTAAAGTCATCGTTTCCTACAAGATAGGACTGGAACAAGTTTAACCTATACCATCTTTGTGAATTCTAAAAACACTGGATTTTCTACCCCTGGGTAGTTGTCCCTTCACTGTCAAGTGGTTTGAAAGGAAAGCACAAAGAAGTTAAAAATGCCATTAACTGAGCCTACTTTCACTGTGACCACATTTATTGAGATGACCACATGGTTCTGCCAGTTCGCACATTTCCCCAGCTCTAGATCTGGGGGAACTTGGTTAAGGAACCCAAGAACAGAGTAATCTTCAGTGACCCAACTTGGGACACCTCTGTGCCCAGTCATTTCTGCAAAAACAGGAGCCAGTCTGTTAGCCAGCAAATGACCATCAAACCGCCAGTCAAGGTAAATGACAAACACTCTGTCCCCCATTTGCCTGCATCTGCTGCCACATCCCCGCCCCCTCGCCTGGGTCTCCAACTGTGTGATGCTCGATGTGTGCTGCACTGAGTGAAAATGGGCGAAGTCAAAAGGAGGAGGAACAGCCTCAAATCTCCTGGTGGACAGACATTCATGAGGTGTTCTAGTATGAGAACATTAGTCATACAGCAAAGGGCAAAAAGAGCCTTCTGACCCCAGAACTTGACCCTCTGAGTCATTTCAGTGTTCCATGCTCAGTGCTACAGGAAGATGGTCTGAAGGAACAAAACACCCTTATTCCCATAAACACTGAAAAGCACCAGGTATATAAACCCTGCCCGGCATTCACACGGTGCAGTAAAAGCCAAGTAGGTAGGTACACACAACAGACTTGCAGATTATGTTCCTTCCACTAACTGACACAGGCAGATAACTGGAGTCTTGTTGAGGACCTCTGTGTGCCCGTCTGTGTTCACAATAAGGACACGTTCCAAACAGAACAGACTAGTGCACCTGAACAGCCAAGGTAACACTGTGTGCCAACTACCAATAAAATAAAGAGAACAGACTAAATGGAATGCAACATATATCCCACACTATGTATAAAATTAACTCAAAATGGATCACAGGCATAAATATAAAACCTAAAACACTTTTGAAACAGAAAAATCTTTGTGCTTTGGATTAGTCAAGATTTCTCAAATAGGACACTAAAACCATGATCTATAAAAGAAACTAACTGATCTTGTCAAAATTAGTGACTTAGGCTCTTCAGAAGACACTATTAAGAAAATAAATTTTTAAAAAAAAATTTTTAATTTTTTAAAAAATTTAAAAGGCACCTGGGTGGCTCAGTCATTAGGTGTCTGCCTTTGGCTCAGGGCATGATCCCAGGGTCCTGGGATCAAGCCCCACATCAGGTTCCCTGCTCGGCAGGAAGCCTGCTTCTCCCTCTCTCACTGTCTCTGTCAAATATAGTCTTTAAAAAAAAAAAAAGAAAACAGACTGAGAAAATACATTCGCAAATCACAACATCTGATAACGAATCTGCATTCAGATTTTATGAAGAACTCTCAAAACAGTAAGGATACAACTCAATCTACAAAAATGAGAAGAGATCTGAACAGATACCTCACCAATGAGTGCCTAGCAGATAAATGAAGTGATGCTCAACATCACGAGTCATTAGGAAGACACAAGTCAAATCCACGAGGAGACAGCCTGTTAGAATGGCTAAAATAAAACTACTGAGCATGGCAACTGCTGGTGAGGGCCTGGGTCTGCCAGCCGCTCCCACACAGCTGTGGAATGCAGGACAGGACAGCACTCCTGCAAGCAGGGTAGCGTTTTTTAGGAAGTTCAACCTATACTTCAATACCAGCCAGGGTTCCCACTCCTAGGGCCTTCAATCAAGTGAAAGAACCGATGTTCACAAAAGAACCTAAATGCAAATGTTTGTAACATTTGTATGTATTTTATTCATAATCTCCAAACCTGGAAACAACCCCCAAGTGCACCTGGGGCTGGATAAAGAGACTGAGGCGTGCTCATTGAAGTGAGCACGCCTCGGTGGAGCAGGTGGACACTCCAGTGAGCACACCTCGGTGGAGCAGGTGGAACACTGCTCGACAATAAGAAAGTACTACTAATACTTGCAACTTTGTAAATGAATCTCAAATGCTTTATACTGAGTGAAAGGAGGCACACTCAAGGCTGCATACTGCAGGATCCCATCACAGGGGATCCTCAAGGAGAAACTACAGGGATAGAAGAGAGATCACGGTCTGTTAGGAGCTGGAGTGGGGGGAGGGGAACAATGAACTTTTGGGGGATGATGAAACTGTCTGATGTATTAATAGTAATGGTTATAAAACTACGGATGTCTGTCAAAATCTGGAGAACTGGGGTGCCTGGGTGGCTCAGTCATTGGGCATCTGTCATTAGCTCAGGTCATGATCCCAGGGTCTTGGGATCAAGCCCCGCATGGGGGCTCCCTGCTTGGCGGGAATTCTGTTTTTCCTTCTCCCACTCCCCTTACTTGTGTTCCCTCTCTTGCTGTCTCTCTCTGTCAACTAAATAAATAAATAAAATCTTAAAAAAAAATCTGGAGAAAAGATGAAGCAAATAAGACTAAATCTATATAGATGTTCACTTTCTAACAACAACTTAAATGTCATTATGGTGGTGGTTAAATAAATATGGCAATCACGATGGAATATTTATAGCCATTAAAAATCATTTTCTACCTCCAAATGTAACACCACAAGAAAATGCCCATGTTGTTTTTGGACAAGAGCAGGAAACAGGAAATGAAACTATATACAAATTGGTCCTAAGGAACACAAACGCAAACCTAAATATATGTGCATTTACAGACGCAGTGGGTACACCGCCGAGAATTCTACAGCTGGCCTCCTCCTCTTGCTGTGTCAAGGTTTCCGTGACCGGCGCTGTTCACCCATCACGGCGCTCTGGCCCCAGGAACACCACTGCAGATGCGGCAAAAGGTGACTAGGTGATGAGTGCCAGTGTGTGAGATTTTAAACAGGATTATAAAGCTGCATGAAACTAGAAATAGTGGGCAAACAGACCAAACCAGCACTTTATTTTAAAAAGTTTTATTCTGCAGATTTAGAAACTTGAGATTTTTTAATAACTGCAAAAGAAATTCAGTCACACCTAATGATTGATTAACAGAATGTAGTGATGTATTATCTAAACAGAAATCGTGCTGATGTGCCATAATAAATTGTCTATTAGTAAAAAAATACACTTTCGGGCACAGCATGGTATCACAAATTACAGTCAGAGTACTTTGCAAGAATTTAATCAAACTAGAGAATTCTGAGTAACTGTATCTTTTAAATGCAGCACTTAAAAATGTAACAACTCTGTGCATTCTTTCTCTTAAAAAAATGACCTTGTATGTGTCATAGAAATGCTGCTTTATTGCTGCAGAGGTCAAAGTTCAAGGCTCAAGAGGTACAGGAGAGAAATACAAACGTAGCCTTAAGAAACTCGGTTTTGTTTATGTATAAAAAAGGTAAAGTTTATAAAAGTTAATTTACAAACCAAGAACAAAAGTGGTATGCACGTATTATGTACAAGCATCCTTAAAACATCAAAATTTTCAAATGCATAGCCAAAAGAACAGAAAACCACCACTGCCCCTCGGAGGGAGAAAAAAAGTCCCCAAATCACACCATTATTTTCTTCTGGGTGATTATACATTCTGAAACCACCAAATCCACAATTTACTCAATCTTTTTCATGATACAGTATCTAGATGCGCACAAAAGCCATCAAAACTTAGTAATACACGGAGAGAATGATCTAAGAATTAAAAACATGAGGGTAAGGCATTCCTGCTGGTTAGTTTGTCTGTGGTGATATGGTTAATTTATAGATCCAAAGAGGCCACAGAACCAGTCTCACATGCTTTGGTGTCCTTCCCTAAAAAAATGTGTTTTCATATACAGTAAGTAATTGTCTTCACTTGACTCCCTACCCCCCACCCCCAAAAAACTATAAATCCCCCTTGCTGTACATTTCTGTTAAATCCACTACACTGGTTTATATGGTCCAGGTACATTTTTTAAATGTGTGCATATCACCTCATGCATAATAAAATAAAATGTGTATGCCAGGCCAGGGCCAGAATAAAGTTTGAAACAGTGTACTTTGGAAAGAATAGAACTCAAATGCACCCCATTTACTGGCTGGTATTTTAACGGAAATCAATAAGTGAAGTAAGCAGTGAGCATAAAAAAGTACAAAAATCATTACAAAGCAAACCGTTTCTGACCGTCCCACCGATGCCGCTAGCCTTCCCTTCGTGAACATGCAGAGCGCGGCGGGTTTGCGGACGGCGGCGCAGGGGCCTGCTCACTCATTTTCATCTGTTCAAATAAAATGCTTAATACTAACAAACTGCAGTATCAATTCTAAGAAAAGTATAATACTTGATAGAATGTTTCCATTTAGATTTAGTAAGTTTAACCCAGTTTCACATTATTTAATCAAGTTCCTATATTTTAAGAATTAAAAGTGGTCAATCAGGACAGAAACACAGTTTGCTCCAACAAGGTAATTTGGATCTCCAGGAAGACACTTGTTTTGCCAGGTTTTAGGATCACCTAGGAGAGAAAAAGAAGTTCCTGTCATTTGCAGTTGGTGAAACCTCTAGCTGGGATGCTTTGCAATCACAGGGCAAACATGAAGACATATACTCAGATACAATTCTCTCCTATTCCTTCAGCAGATGCACTTGTATCAAAACTCTAGGTACTGTATTCAGTGAGGACCCGCTGGAATCTAAGGACACAAAGCTGTTTCAGATTTCTCTTTTACTGTGTTTTCAAGTTCATGCCTTTTCAGACGGTGACTAGAAGCTGGGGCGACTGTATGTGCCTGAAGTAGCTCCAGTGCCCAGGTCCACATGATTATTAACAGCACTTCTCAAAGCCGAGACAAAAATGATACGTTCACCCATGTGAACCAAGTAGGAGAACATATTTCTCATACTCAACTACAGATCAACATATGAATGCCTGAAAGTTCTGCAGAATATAGTACCCTTTACCTAAAAAAAAAAAAAATCAGTTTAAGTCTGGACCAAGAGTTTCTCAACCCTGATCTTGCTGTACAACAAAATCACTCATGTAGTCCTGAAAACTCAATGACTGTTGAATCTAAATCAGGGCTCGGGTATCTGAATTTAACAAGCTCTTGGTGATTTGAGATCTGTAGCTAGATCTAAGAAGCCCCAGGTAGTGGACACCAAGCGCAAAGAAGTCTGGAATGACTATCTCTATGGCATCCAAGATAAGTGATGTTGAAAGCTGCTGACTCTTGCCTTCCTTGTGCACCCCCGTGAGATGATGTCTGGGGATGTTTTTGCCTGTCACAACTGCCACCTAGTGAGTAGAGGCCAGGGATGCTGCTAAACATCCCACAATGCACAGGACAGTTCCTACAACAAAGCATTATCATGTGGCTATAATGTCAACAGTGCTAAGGATGAGAGACCCTGCCTACAGTGAGTTGTACATCACCAAATGGTCTCTGAGTCACGATGGGCTCAGCAGTTTAAAACCATGACTAAACCGAAGCTAAATCACTTCACAAATATATATGGGCTTATGCTATACCACAGATAACAGCTTCTTTAGGCAATGAAGTAGAGCTATGACAACTCTTTAGAAATAAATACAAAATCTTAACTTTCAGCTCCAGTTTCTTTCCAATATATGAACTTTTGTTGGGATTAAGTCAGTCATCATCAAAATTTACCCTTGACTTTCTGAACAGAAATTTACAGTAACAAAGCATTCTAAAACCCTACAGGATTATACAGAAGTACATTCATTTCTGCTCTAGGTGAATGTACTCAAATTTAACACAGGAAAAAGTTGTTTCAATCTAACAAAATAACTTATGTTTTGTGGCATAAGATATGGAATTACAAATAGAGAAATCCTTAATGCTTCATATAATATCTGGGGAAAAAAATCACTATAAAACAAGTAACTACAACAATTATTTTAAAGCCTCTCATCCTAATTTGGATTAGAAAACAATCACAGCTCATGCTACAACCTGTTTCAGAATATGTTTAAAATGTAGCTTCATTAATAGTAACTCAAACTAGCCTAATAAAATGCTTTTCCACTAGTGGAGTCCCTGAGGAAATAGCTCTACTATCTAGTGTGTTAAAATTAATTTATTAGCTTTCTCCAGAAAATGGTATACTTGTAGATATCAGGAAATACATATTTCTACTACAATTTTTAATCTTAGCTAGTAATAGAATATGTTCCTGTGATCTTTATACCCTAAAGCTCTATTTCATATTAAAACTGTATAATGCTCACCCGGTGTACTAAAAATTCAGAAACAAAACTTTAAGTTCTTGTTTTTCTATATGAGGTTTAATTAAAGTGATCTATACCAAAAATATAGAATGTTTCAACTAGTAACTGATGTAGTCACCCAAGGAAGTGAGAAATGTGAAGACGCAATGGAAGTTTTGAAGCTATGATCTTAAGAGCAAAAGCCACTTAAAAGTAGTGTGTATAATAGAAGATATTTAGAGTTTTACACTGAGAAACCATGGCCGAGTATGATCACAGTGGAAGGTACTTTTTGTCTTTCAAGTTTCTCTGGTGTATATACTTTGTAGGCTGAAAAATTAAAGAATGGTAACCAAAAACAGAAATTACTGTATAAAGGAATCAAAGTATTTTAATAAGATGAAAGCACCTATATATGTAGGGCAGTAATAGTTCTCCCACTGCCTGTAAGTAATTTTGACAGAACAAATAATTTCCTTGAACACCAAGAAATAATCAACCTTTGGCCAAATCATCAATGTTTAAAAGGCAGAAACTTCTGTACCTTTCCACATTCATTTATGCATGCACCACAAGGAACTGTTAAAACACTGGTGATGCCTACAAGGCCACAGGAACAGAGGTAGAGATTTGCTCATAAACAGCATGGGTAGCTCCAACAGCCCAGGAATTAATCAATGACAGTACCCAAAGCCCCCAAAGGACAGAGTGAAGACAGCATACCCGACGAGGAGTCGGATGATTTTAGAGCAAAAGACCAACCGTCAGGGGTCATGGACGCACAGTGTGGTAAGCGCAGCTCCACGGGCTTCAGGAACTTGAGGCCATGGGGCCCACACATCACTAAGGGGCTCAGTAGTGTCTCACCTACAGTCAGGGAGGGGGTGGGAGTGAGAGGTTAGATGGTAATCTTCCTTTTAGACCACAATTCTCCTCACAACCCCTTCTAATGACATGTAAAGCCAAATGCAGTTAATTCTCTAAAGACACAGTGACCAAGGAAAACAGAAAACACACATGTAATCTAGAATTTTCTAGCAGCCACTTTGAAATAAAAAATAGGTGAAATAAACTTTAATATTTATATAACCCAATATATCTAAAACATTATTTCAACATGTAGTCAATATAGTAAATTTCTGCATTTCGGTGTGTATTTTTACACTTTCCAGCACGTTTCAACTCAAAATAGCCACAGGTAATTTAAGAAACAAAACCAAGTAAGATAAAAACAGAGAGAGAGGCAAACCGTAAGAAATTCTAACTATAGAACTGAAAGTTGAGATGGAGGGGAGGTAGGTGGGAGATAGGCTACATGGGTGATGGGCATTAAGGACAACACTTGGGTTGTGATGAGCACTGGGTGTTATAATTAAGTGATGAGTCACTAAATTCTACTCCTGAAACTAATACTACACTATATGTTAACTAACTTGAATTTAAATAAAATCTTGAAGGAAAAAAAAGTGAAAAGCTGGGAAAAAAGATATTACATGAAAACTTTTTGCAGAAAATTAATCTGGGGATCAATTTGATGACAAAGTAGAGAATATGCACATAACATAGACAGGAATTTTGCCCCAGCTTAGTAATGTTATAGTCATTTTTATGATTTTTAAAATAATCTGTAATTTCCTTATCGTCACAACAAAGATAATGTTAGCCCACTAGGAATGCATTTCAAAACTGCTTTTGTCTATCACTTCTCCTTTTTAAGTTTTTAGTGAAATAGTATTTTTTATCTTATGTTTTCAATGAAATTTTTAACGAAGGGTGTGAAAAAAAAACAAAAACAACAAAACAAAAAACATACATAGCTACAGGTAGCTGGCAACTGCATTAGATAGTGGGTTTGTTCTTTTTTTTTTAAGATTTTATTTATTTATTTGTCAGAGAGAGCGAGAGCACTAGCTGGCAGAATGACAGGCAGAGGCAGAGGGAGACGCAGGCTCCCTGCTGAGTGAGGTGCCCATGTGGGCCTGGATCCCAGGACCCTGGGATCATGACCTGAGCTGAAGGCAGAGGCTTAACCCACTGAGCCACCCAGGCATCCCAAGATCGTGGGGTTTTTGTAAGATATGTTCAAACGTACTTTTTTTTTTTTTTTTTAAAGATTTTATTTATTTATTTCACAGCGGGAGAGAGATCACAAGGAGGCAGAGAGGCAGGCAGAGAGAGAGAGGGGGAAGCAGGCTCCCCGCTGAGCAGGGAGCCCGATGTGGGCCTCAATCCCAGGACCCTGAGTTCATGACCTGGGCCGAAAGCAGAGGCTTTAACCCACTGAGCCACCCAGGCGCCCTCAAACGTACTTTTTATAAAAGCTACTTAGAGGGCGCCTGGCTGGCTCAGTGGGTTAAGCATCTGTCTTCGGCTCAGGTCACGATTCCAGCGTCCTGGGATCGAGCCCCACGTTGGGCTCCCTACTCTGCTGGGAGTCTGCTTCTCCCTCTCCCTCTCCCTCTGCCTGCCACTTCCCCTGCTTGCACGTGCTCTCTGTCAAATAAATAAAATCTTAAAAAAAAAAAAAAGTTACTTAAATCTGGTGTTTTAAATGTTGTATTTGCTGCAGACCTGGTTTAAAGGATTCATGCAGGGCCGGCATATGTTAATGTTCCACAAAATGTAAGAAACGGAGCTAAAGTGACGTATTTAAGAAGGTAAAGCAACTGCTACAAGATTCCAAAAGAAGTCATCACACAGTTCATCACATCGTCTTGACAGATCCAGAAAGATTATGAAAAATAACAGCTTTCCTAGGTTCCTTAAAGTTCAGAAACACGCATGGTAATACTTGATAGGGACATGTTGTTTACTCTATTGAGCCCTTACTGGGGCCAGGGGTGGGTGATGAGCACCTGCCCTAAGACGCTTCTATTCTACAATCAGGTGACACGCATGGAGCAAAGCCTTTCTGAGCGGGTATTACCAGACCCATCTCCAGAGATGCAAGGGGTGAATGGCTCAAGATTTGGTGAGCCACCCAGCACATGAGTGGAGGAATGCCCAAAGGCCTGTCACCTGTCATCACTGTCACTTTCACACTGAAAGTAAAGCCCACCATGTGGAAAGTCTAGTGTGCTCACGACACCATTCCAGGGCACTCCCCTTCAGTGCTCATTTGAGGGGCCTTCCCTTTTGGGAAGAACATGCTGGGGTTGGCAAAGTAGAAAAGGGGTCCAGATTATCCTCTCAACTGAGCACTATAAACTCTGAAGAGCATAGAAGGCAACTCTAGTTATTAAAACTATACAGAAAAAATAAACACACTTACCTTTCTCCTTATCTAAAGGTGGGAGGATGCTGTTGTCTCGGCAGACCTTGAAATAGATTTCCTGCTCAATTCCCTCAGGAATGGCTCCTTGTGGGATAATTATACTAACACCAGTTTCTATGGAACTCAACACCCCACCATTGCTGTTAAAAACGCCTCGGGCTGTGGCCACCACAGTATGACCATCCTCATCTTCATCTTCTTCCACAGCTGAAGGGCTGAGAGTCAGAAACAACAATGAGTAAACCCCCAACAATACACAGGTATTCCCACTATGATTCTAAACAGGTGGTTTCATTTTATTTTATTTCTCCATATAATCAAGACAGTAAGTTTTCAGTGACACATTTTACTCACATGAATAAAAAATCCTATTCCTCCTGGAGAAATCAATTTCACTTTTGAAGATAACTAATCAATTTCCCTTAATTACTAATTTTTGCAAGCAGAATGTACAAAGTCTGATCACCTTGTTCACCCAACTGCTATAGTTCATTGGTTTTAAGAAACACATTTTAACATCCACGAAATCTGCTTTAAAATGGCAATCATGGTTTAATGGGCAGCAGTTTTTCTCCTTTTCAGTGATACATAAGACAACGATGCATCTTACAAATGATGGCATCTGAGACCTGATAAGTACTAATTAGGTTCTCCACCTCCTTGGGATTTTGAGCAGCACTCCCCAAGTATAAGTCCTTGCTGTCAAAGGCTTCCACAGTGCCAGAAGGTAATACTTTGGTGTGGGTACACCTCAAGCACCCATGAAAAAAAAAAAACCAATATATTCACTTAGTATACAAAGAATACCAAAGACCGAGGGGATGTGGTATCAATGACTGCTTAAAAATGTAGGCTATCAAGACTTTTTGAAGTAAAATTTTAAGTCACAACCTAAAGGTGAGAAGAAAAATGGAATGACACAGTAAGTGTGTGAAGGGAAGCTCCAGCTTCATTCCCACACAACCAGAGCATCAGGGACAATGCTGATATGTGTGAGGAAGAACAGGCTTCCCATTCCCCAGTACTGGAAAGGTTCACAAAGAGGGGAAGGCAACACATTTCCATGAGCATTCTTGCTCTTGGGAGGCTGACTGAAGATGGCCCTTCTGGCCCCAGGTTCTGCCTGCTGGTGCTTCTGTTTCAGTGGGTGGCCTGATAATGTAAGTGGTTTTGGGAGGCTGAGACTGAGGTGAAAAAGAACGGACAAGAACACAGATACTTATGTTTTTGAAATATCCTCACCAGCCCAAGTTAGAGGTTATGGAAAACTATGGTTGGTTGAGTACAGGCTCTGAGGTTAGATGACCAGGGGCTGCCAAATGTAGGCCCCCCTCACCCTAGCTGTGTGACTCTGTGGAAACCACAATGTCACTCAACCTCAATTCTTAGTAAAACGCAGATGACAATGCCTACTGTCCATATGTGGTCATTAGTTTTATTACTTTATTAACATTATCTTGTACCTCTTGCAGGACCTTTCACATAACAGCATTCACTGCAGTAACATTTTGAACACTGTTCGGTTTAAAGTTGAAGTTAAAATGCACATTTTAAGTCCCAAATCACAGAAACTACACACGACACTCACATTAGACAAATCACAGGACAAAGAAAAAGGCAAAACTCTTACCTCACAGGAACAGCTTTAGGCACTGTGTTAATATTGTTCATTTGATATTTAGGCTTATCTGCATGGATGGAGAAAGTTTCAACCCCACTGTCAAACTCAGGAGGCTGCACTGCACCGTGTGCTTTCACAAGAGTTTGGGGAGAAGCAGGGGCTTTTGAAGACAAGTCAGGTTTCTGTGCTGTTTCACTTGGCAGGAGATTGTGGTTGAATTTAGGACTTTCGAACTTGCGCTCAAATGGCCGGGCAGAACTTGTGTATGGTTTTGGTGTGAATCGATTGTATGCTGGAGCAACCGTTTTCTGAGTCTGTTCAGCTCCATTAACTGGAGCTTTATCTGGGAAACTTTTCTGGGGATAGAAAGTAGATTGAACCGTGTCTTCTCGGTTCGGTGGTCTGAAAGTTGCTGGCTTATTCTGAGATGGAGGAGGGTCTGGTTTGGACACTAAAGAATTCTGAAAATCCAGTGACACCGAACTACCTGAAAAAATAAATGTATATAAACATTTTTAAAACTTCCTCAAAGAAGTTTAACAGCTCCTCTGGTGTCTTTCCCATTTTAACTTGTCCCGGTGCTGGAGTCAAGGCCCAGGTCAGGGTCCCCACTGTTAGACGATGGCTCTCCAGCCTCGGTGGCTGTCTGTGACACTGAGGGACCAGGAGGGGGATGGGCACATGTGATACTCTAGTGTATCCTGCTGCCTTGGAGGCAGGGTCATGCTGCTAAGAGTCCAGGCCTCCATAGGTGGGTGGCTGAGTATCTCCTCTCCAACATCCATAACAAATTAGAAACAGAATGCCAATACAGCTAGCTATATTTAAAAAAAAAATCAGCACTATAAAATTCATCTAACTAAAGTCAAAAGGAAAGCCAGAGAAGGGAAAAAGTTATTTACAACCTGTACAATTGTATGGAATTAAGATCTAAAACCCTTAAAAGAACTCCTATACACCCACAAGAAGACTACCAAAGAGAAGATGGGCAAAGCTCTGCAGAGGAAACAACGGAAGTGAAGGCCAGAATGTTCGGTTACCAGATACTCAACCTCACTACTAGGAAAATGCAAACCCAAAACAAATCCCAAATACCATTTCACACCCACTGGATTGGCAACACTTCAGCTTGGTAATGCCAAGAGCTGGCAAAGATGTGGAAGAGAAATGTCCATGTATGGCTGGTGGCAATATAAAGTAGTATTGACTGCACTGCAGCAACTCATTCAGAAAAAAAATAACATCAACATTATACGAAATCTTTCAGAAAAAAGAGAAAGAGGGAATATGTCCTCAGCTCTCTTTTATGAAACTAGCACAACAATGACAGCAAAACCAGACAAGGACATTATTAAAAAATAATAAACTCAAATTTCTTGTGAACACAGCAATATATTTCACTAGATTAACAGAATAAAGAAGAAAAAGGTTGTGATCATCTTTTAACAGATTTTTTTTTAAGATTTTATTTATTTATTTCACAGAGGGAGAGAGATCACAAGTAGGCTGAGAGGCAGGCAGAGAGAGAGGAGAGGAGGAAGCAGGCTCCCTGCTGAGCAGAGAGCCCAATGCGGGCCTCGATCTCAGGATCCTGAGATCATGACCTGGGCCGAAGACAGAGGCTTTAACCCACTGAGCCACCCAGGCGCCCCTGGTTGTGATCATCTTAATGCATGTGACCAGATGCTTTCAGCAAACTAGAAGGGAATAAAAGGGAACATCCAAAACATAATAAAGGGTAGCTATGAGAAACCACAAAAAACCAATAGCTAATGTGGTAAGAGGGATATATTAAATCCTTTCTTCCTAAGATGGGGAAGCAAAGATGTCTGCCTTCATCACTTCTACTCAACATTTTACTTGAGGTCCTTGCCAGCACAAAAAGACAAGAAAAAGAAATAAAAGGTGTTAAGAATTGGAAAGAATTAGAGCTTTATCAGCAGATGTGAGAGTGGGGAAAGAAAATCCTAATATGGGTTAATGTCAGTCTACCACTACGACTCTACAGCTCATCTGGTTGAAGACTTGGACCAGCATTTGATTCCTACATAAATAATTGAGAAATGTCTGTAGTGGCAAAAAGACAACAGGAGAATGGGTAAATCATGGTATATTCCTAGGGTCAAAGAGACAACCCGTTTTTTTCAAAGGGCCAAAAAAGACAAGGGGCATCTGGAGGTAAAGGCAAGCAGTCCCCCTTTTGGGGAGTCTGATGGAAGACAAACAGACACAGTTTGAGGAGGCAGCAGGAACAAAGCAAGGTACTCTGAACAATGAAGTAGTGAGATGCACACACCTGAAGGCAGAGGGAAAGGGAAAGATGGAGCAAGCAGGAATGAAGGAGAGGAGATGCGCCAGTGGCCCAGGGAGAGAGACAGCAAGGGTAAGGGGAAATAGTTACTGCACAGAGACCTGTGAAGGAGAGTGTGAGCAAAAACACAAGGGTACAGCTGTTAAAATGAACCAACTGGAACTGCTGACCCCTTGTTGGAATTTTGCCACAGTACCTAACTACAAGGTGCTGAGGGACACATGTTACGTGGAACTTTATAGCTTTCCTATATCCACATGTAAAGAAGCAACAATTTTTATAAAACACCAAACATTTAGATTTAGACATATTGACAAATAATATTTCCAGAAATGGAGCTGTGCTAGTAAAGGAGATTAAAATTTATTTAGCTAATAGGCTTGTCTGATACAATGGTCATAGTCATAAAAACAGGAGATGTACTTTTACTTACCAAAACCCTTAGTTTTCATTGTTTCCAGGCTAAAGGTTTTAAGTATATATATTTTAATGAAAAACCCTTCAAGAATTCAATTTTGTAAGTATTACTCTATTTTACAGCAGTAATGCCAACTTTCGAACTTCCTACCTTCACCATGTGTCTTGGCATGCGTGTGGAGAGCAAGAGAGGAGCTGGTACTGGGCTGAGCAGGCTGGGCATACTGGGAGGGCAATGGGGGAGGAGGGGGAGTGGCCTGGACTGGCTCATAGCGCTTCTCACCAAATGATCTATCCATGCCATCAGCTTCAGGAGACTTTCCCCTGTGAGAAAATGAAGACAATGCCAACATATGAAAATGAATTTACATTTACAAAACAAGTTCTCATTCCTCTAAGTATCCCTAAGTTTAAAAAATAAAAATCTAGAAACTTCACAATTTATTCTTAGGAGTATAAATGGTTAACTCCACCCAAATATAAAAACAAATTCAACCATTTATCAGCACGAGAAATATAAGACAGCACAGATACTCGAAGAATATTAGTAAAACATCCAGAAGATGGCAACCAAAGGCAGATGAAATTTTGGGTATACTTGTAACACTGTGTTGCTTACAAAAACCAGTAATGGTTGAGAGGTTTGAGAAGGTCTTCCAAATATTTTGAAAAACATTTATTGGCCCAAATCTTCCTTAGATTCATTTCTGATTTGGTATCTAAGGTACAAAAAGCCTTGACTGCTGGCACACTGAGAGCACCACAAAAAATGGTTTTATAGACCAGAGATTGGCAAATCCTTTTATCGTAAAGGGCTAGACAGTAAATGTTATTGGCTTTTGGGGCCATATAGGCTCTTGCACAACTATTAAAACTCTGCTCCAAAGCAGCCGTAATATGTAAATGAAATGGGTGTGGTTGTGTTCCAGTGACACGAAAAACACTGGACATCTCTCACTTGGCAACTGCCCTTAATTTACTAGATCCATTTTTTGTTCAACAACTGCTGGAGTACCAGACACCGCTTGATTTTATAAGGCGCATTTAAGTCAAATTGTACCACGTACGCTTATTTTTTCAGATTGCCAATTGCTAATATTTAACACATAAAATTCAAACAAAAGAAATCTTAAAAATAGACCCATAATTACAACACTGCCATCTAAACCTTTGCAGAGAGCCAAAGCTGCACTGGTTTTATGTGCACAAACAAAACAGACATTTGGAGAACGTATTTTCACATAAAATTTCATTGACAAAGTCTAGTCTTGTGATTAGCTTTAAAATGACGCTGTTACGTTGCTTTTAGGCTCTTGCGTGAAGCACTTGAAGACTTTAAACTCTGAGAGTGCACATAATGCCAGTGACGCAGTGAGGGACACCTTATGTAACAGCCTCACATGAATGCCAGTCTTACCACTTGATGCTCCTTTTCAAGTAGTCATAGCTAGCGTAAGAGCCAAGAAATCTAGGTGACGGCAAAGCAAGCGCAATAGAAAAATGAAAGTAAATAGTCAATCTAACTAAGTACATTTGCAGCAAATGGTACTCAAATGTCATTTTAAAATAGCAACCAAAAAAATACACATCCACCATTTCAGAAGAATGTGATCTATACAAAAAAAAAAAAAATCACTAACTCTCATGTTAAGCTAGGAAAATCACTCATAATTAAAATATAGTAACGTAGTTAGATCCTGCCTGCTTACCTGCCCGCCCTCCCCATATTTTCACTGTGCAGCTAGTGAGTAACAAGGTGCTTGAGCTTTACTTCTCTTCCACCTCTGCCCTTTAGCTTCACTTGCTAGTGGTGAGTAAAGAAATGAGCTAAATAAAGGAGGGATACTAGGAATAATCAGCAGGCTCTGAATAAGAATGAAATGCTCCATTAAAAGAAGAGGGCCAGGCAAAAGAGATCCTCCAAGTGTAAACAGGAAGAAGTGCTCCAACACACAGGGTGTGCGGGTCCGCAGCAGGGTAATGGAAGAACAGGTGAGTGCAAACAGGGCTGCCTTTGAAACACGGCTGACAAACCTGTGCTCCTTCCTAGCAAGACCTTATCACCAGTCCCAGAGCTAAGTCCTGGGATGGGTGGAGCCTACTGGTAAAGGTGCCATGCTTGAATCTCACAGCTTCTCTCACTGGATGTCACACGTACACAGAAACCACATAACAGCAATCTTTCTTAGTTCTAAAAAAGCTGAAAACTGCTAACGTTTGTTTTGAGACCTGGAAGTCTCACAGTAAGTGGACTCTTGAGAAAGACAGATTCTAGTGCCAGTAAAATCCCTCCTTGCCCTGAAGAAGCTGAGTCTCTGGGCGGGGACAGGTACACACACCCAAAGGGACACTGCTCTTCCAGCCCTGTGGTGGGATCCTGGAAACTCCTCACAGGTTTTGAAGACAAACAACTGGGCCACTATTTTCAAATCTCCCCAGTTCCAACCCAGCCCTCTAGAACTATAAAGACAGGCGACAGCCACCTGCTTTCTGGGGCATCTGTCCTATGCTAGCAGACTTCGCCCCTCTCTAACTCCCACCATGTTTGAGGTGTGCTTTTAAAGTGAAACATAAGCACGTATTATCCGGAGGTAGACACCTTTGCTATTTCTATATTTTACTTTAGAAAATAAAGGCCTGTAGACAGTCTCCTGGTGAGAAAAACAGTAAATGGTTTTGAAATACAGGACAAAAAGGGTCCTATATTTTAAATGATTTTCCTTTTGTTAAAGTTGTCTTTATTGGCACAAGCATACAACAGCACTAGAAGGGAAAGACACAGAAACACCTCCTCTTCTCAGTCATCATTTCTTATTCCTCATTCCCCTTCGCAATGCCCTACCCACCGGATACCACATGGGGAAACGCAGCACAACTATTAGAGTTTTCACTTTATGACAGCCACAAAAGAAGGAAACATATACTAGTGTCCATCTCAAGTCACACTTTACCACTCCCAGAACACTCACAACAGGAAACAGTAAAACCAAACACTCAAGAGTCCTGGGCGTATTCACAAAGACAGATGTTATCTATTTCTGTCAAAGGCATTACATCCTTGCAAAACCTCTGACCAGCTAAGACTCGTTCCTCCCAGAGGTGCATTAACAGAAAGGGGGGCAGTTGACGCACCTAGTACACTGTGCCCTCCACTGCTGAGGCCCCACCCACCAAATAATAGGCAGCGCGTTCTAGACCCTGTTGGAAAATTATACATCACAAGTATCTCACTAAGCCTTCTTTGTAGAAAACCCAATTAATGCAAAACCAAAAATGCTTTGTAAGTTGATTCTCTGAAAACACTTTTTACTTATGTTTTAGACGTAAATGTGTTCTTTTAAGGCTGTATTCTGTTTACCAAGTACAAAAATAAAATTAAAAAATAAATAAATAAAATAAAATCTCTCTCCTTACACTAAACCCTTGGACCTGCTTCTAACAAGAATGAATGTGGGGAGCCTGGGTGGCTCAGTTGGTTGAGCATCTGCCTTTGGCTCGGGTCATCATCTCAGGGTCCCTGGTAACATGCACCCCCATGTTGGGCTCCTTGCTCAGCAGGGAGTTGGCTCTTCTCCCTCTGCCTCTGCCCCTCCCCATGCTCATGCACTCTCTCTGTCTCAAATAAAATCTAAAAAAAAAAGGAAAAAGAAGAAGGATGAATGTGTTTAATGAAATAAACATGAGCTCACTAAGGCTCACTGTCTGAGTCTGGACGCTCTCTCCAGATGTACCGGGCACCTCTCTAGTGTTGGATCAGGGGAAGTTCACAACACTGGACACTTTGCATTTAACAATGCCCACTGCAGCGCTCAAAGTTTGCATTTGTAGTTCCCACAAACGGCTTTCTTCTCTAGACAAAGATATAAATGGATGGCAGTGAAGAAAGATTTTAAAATTTCACCTCAAATGATGTCTAAGAACAGAATGGTAATTAAAATTAGGTTTTTAATAATAGATGTTTTAAAGTATATTCTAAAAAAAGTCCACTTAATAGTAAATAACAAATCATAGTTAAATCCAGATAATCCCAAGCAACTAATTCACTAAATATCTGGGTGCTTTGGAACTTAGACACAAGAATGATTTGTGATGGCTTTTTGATGTGTCAACTTGGGTAGGCCAAACTACAATCCCCTTCATTTGCTCAAACACTAATGCAGGGGCTGCTGTGACAGGGATTTAAAGATGTAATGCCTCTAGTCAGTTGAGTTCATGGGAGATCTGCATGGACCCTATAAAAGAGAACTTAGGCCTTCCTTGAACTCAGAGATTCCCAAACAACTCTGCATCTCTTCTTCCCGCCCTGTGAACTCACAACTTGCTTATTGGTAGGGTCCCACAATGGTGTAAACGAATTCCCTGTAATAGATCCACATCTGTTTCTCATTCTTGTGGGTTTGTTTTGCTGAAGTATGAACCCATCTGTGCCTATGTGAGTTTATAGACCCCACTCTCAGTGAGTATATAATACCAACAAAAACCCCAAGAAAGAGAGACGCATCAACAAGATCCCCAACAGACAAGTCAACAAAAAGGAGGAGCACAGGACAGGGAAAAGATGACGAGAAGTCAAGAAACTTGGGTGCTAAGTCCTAGCTCTACTCCTGTCATGTCACCTCCCTGGTCCTCTATTTCCTCATGCAAAAAACTGGACCAGAAATCCTTAAAGTCCCCTCAAGCTCCAACGATAAAAAAAGATAAGCTCCTTCTCACCTTGGGGAAAAAAAAAAACAACCACCACCAAAAAAACCCTCCAGAAAACTCTATTGTCCCCCTTCAAGTAATGTTGCCCCCTGCCGTGCTATTTCATATTTAAAAAGCAAAAATAGAAAAGAAAGAAAAGAACCAGCATAAGTGTGTTGTACAGAGGGAAGACTTATGATTCACCTAAAACTCAGGGTCTTCACACTTTACTCCCTTACCTAAAAATACTTTAACATCTTTCATAAGGCAAAAGTTCTGTATATCTGCTCTCCGAGTTCAAGGACCCCCCCCACACACACACACAGCGCCCACCCCCCCCGAGCTAGAAACTATGCACAGTGCTGAATGACTGGAGCTGACAGAAATCATGTACTATGGACTTAACTTCCAAATATACTGAATTTCACGTGATTAACTCTACCCTATGCAACTGAGCCTTTATGTCTCTTATTTTTAAAAGGTAAGTCTTAGGTGAAATAACTTACTTCGAAGAATAACTAGAAAAGTTTGGTTGACTCTGAGAATGAACTGGCTTGGCAGGCTCTGAGAGATGGCCGGCAGGAATGTGTGTAGAAGGCTTGTTTTCAAAACTTCTTCGGTCAAAGTATGAGAGCTGTTTTCGATAATATTCTTCATCCTCCTCAGGATCGTAATGATTAGACCGAACAATATCTTCAGGTGGCTTCATCTGAGGTTTTTGAGGTTCTGGGATCCTGACAATGAATGACAAATGGAACTTTTTAGATGTTAATTTTACAAAGAAAATGGAATATACAGATATTTTACCTTGACCTTTCACTGCTGTGATTATTTAGGATTGAGCCAAGCAGTCCAATAGTCAAAATGGGCATTTCAAATACTCAGAGGGCAGCCCTCTTCTGGCTCATAAAGCCTTTAACACAATCTAATAAGCTTGATAATGATCTGGTTAGAGCCTCACGGCATGTTAGAAGCAGTTAATTGGAAAGAGAAAAGGGAATATACAACTAAGACAGTGGAGAACTTCCCAAAGTACACCAATTTTAGCAACAAGTAATAACTGAGAGAATTTAAGAACTTTAATCCAGTGTCAGTAAATTATTCTCATATAAAGAAATGGCTCTATATAGTCAAAAGTTCTAGAGGGCACAGGAAGCAGTGGGAAAGAAATTAAGTTGTTAAGCAAATTAACAGAGGTCTTCTTCAATTTACTATGGGATTGTATCCTGATAAATCCAGAGGAAGGTGAAAATATCGCTAAGTCAAAAACACACTTATACACCTAATTTACCAAACACCATGGCTTAGCCTAGCTTACCTTAAATGTGTTAAGAACACATACTTTAGCCTACAGTTGGGCAAAATCATCTAATGCAAAGCCTATTTTATAATAAAGTGGTATTTTGTGTAATTAATTGAATACTATGCTGAAAATGAAAAACGGAATGGTTGTATGGCTACAGAATGTAAAGTATGCTAGTCGTCTAACCCCCTGATCGTGTGGCTGACTGGGAGCTGCCCCTGCCCAGCATCAGGAGAGAGTACTGTATCATATATGGGGGAAAAAAATCAAAATTCAAGAAGTACAATTTCTACTGAATGCGTATTATTTTCACGCCAATGTAAAGTTGAGCAATCATTAAGTCTTATCACTGGAAGTTGGGGACTGTACATTGTTATGTATGCTCTGCTTAGTGAATTTTACAAACTTTGCCTCAAAAACAGCTAAACAGGTTTCACAGCAAAAAAGGGGCTAGGCTTTCAGTAATTACAAGTTTACAAGATGGGATGGGGAAGGACACAAACCATAAGAGACTCCTAATCTCACAAAACAAACAGGGTTACTGGGGGGTCGGAGGGTAAGGATAGGGTGGATGGGTTATGGACATTGGGGAGGGTTTGTGCTTTGGTGAATGCTGTGAAAGATGTAAGCCTGATGATTCACAGACCTGTACCCCTTGGGCAAAGAATAAAAATAAAATTTAAAAAATAAAAAGTTTATTTTATGTAAAATAGCTCATTTGCTAATGATACTGGCTAAAGGAGACCCCCCAGTAGTTTACATTATTATGAAAAGCACTATACATCATTAAGAGGAAAATCTGTATGTTAGATAGTAGTTACTCTTTTTTTTTTAAAGATTTTATTTATTTATTTCACAGAGGGGAGAGAGATCACAAGGAGGCAGAGAGGCAGGCAGAGAGAGAGGGGGAAGCAGGCTCCCTGCTGAGCAGAGAGCCTGATGCGGGCCTCGATCCAGGACCCTGAGATCATGACCTGAGCCGAAAGCAGAGGCTTTAACCCACTGAGCCACCCAGGCGCCCAGTAGTTACTCTTTATCACAAGCACAAATGTAAGCAAATAAAACACATGAGTTAGGCAGAAAAACTGTATTCAAACCAGTCCGTCACCAGTGTGACAAGGCCCCTGCTAAGAGAGCTGCTGGCCAGGTTTCCCTCCCTGCTCTGCCAAGTCCTATAAGCTACTCAACCCCTCTCAGCCCCAGTGTCTCTCTTTCAAATGGGGGAAAGGACCGTCTACCCACACTGCACTGAAATGTTCAGAACAATGGCAAGCATATATATGGCACGGGCTCACTAAATTATTAATTTTTGTTATTTTAGCCAAACTGAGTCTGTCTCTTTACCCCTAAAAACTTAAGAGTTTGGGTGTCTAAAAGCACTTCTAAAACTAAAGAACATAATACAAGTATCAAGGGCTTTAATATTTTTATTTTAATCACTTGCTAGAAAAATATCCTTTTGGAAGACTTGATTACTAAAGGTATAACAAAGATCTGTTAGAGAAGGCATAATCGAGACCTTCATTTTTCTTTCTAGGTCCACTGTCTTTATTAGAAAGGCTGGTAGTTTTCATTTAAGGACAAACAAGATACTCTCCCTTTTCCTTCCTCTCCTCTACTAACGTGGTAAAGAGACTTCCCCACTGACTGGAAGGGTCAGACTCCTGGTCAGTTCCATGCCACAGTCACCACAAGCATACCCACCTGTACAGTGTTTTGTCATGTTCACTGAACTGATTCTGAGGAGTGGCTTTAGGACCAATGATGGGAGCACCTGGAGGTTTAGATGCTACCTCTGGAGGCTGCAAAACAGAACACAAACATGCCCCAAGAACAGATAATTACAAAAGAGTCTTCATTTAAGCAGGGGAGGGAGAGCTAGGAAGCATTCTGAACTGCTCCTTCTCTGAAGGTGCCCATGCATCCAAAGCAGAAAAGGCATGGTTACATACTTACCTTAAAACCAGCAGTGTGGTTTTCATCCTTCTTGCTCTCCAATGATGCAGACCTTTTATTTTCAAACATTTTAACTCTAGTGAGCACAGACTGGGGTTTCATTGCTGGATCTTCCTCCTCTTCAGTCAGAGTTGGGGGTGGAGGCAGTGGTTTGGTATTTGAAGACAGAACTTCTGGCTTGTGCTGAGATGCAGGTATTAGAGGAGGGACAACTGCAGCACCATGGAGAGGCTCATAGTGGCCTACTTTAGAGGTAAATCCTTGTGATGGTACTTGCTCATAACTTCGTGGGTATTGGTCAAAATACTGTCTGGGTTCAGACGCCTTCGGGCCTGCTGAAGAATAGGACTGTGCTTCTGGTCTGTATCTGTTATGCATGTCATATCCAGGAGTTGGCTGCTCTTCATGTCGTAAGGTGGAGGTTCTGGGCGGCTGGTCATAGCGTGGTCTGCTGTCATAGGACAGAGGGGTGGGCTCTTCAAAACGTGGGTAATAGCCTCGTTCTGAGGACTCTTCAGGATGCTGTCTGGAGTCAAGGTCCCGAGGGTGCTGATTTTCAAAAGAAGGCCGAGGCTGGTAGGGCTGTTTGTCATCATAATAGGACCACTGCTCTTCATATGTAGGAATGCGCTCTTCATAGCGGAGACGATGATCATAGTTTCGAGAAAACTGGTCTGTGTAGGTTGAGGAGTCATATCTGTATGTGGGCTGCTCGAGGTCTCTGTTGGCTTGTTTCTCTACATATGGGGGTTGTGATTCATAGCTCAGATTAGGCTCTTTGTCTGGCCTCTGCCCTGGGTGACCAACAGTTGGTTGTTTCAAAACATGATTCTGTCTCATCATTTCCTCAGGATAGGGATCTTTTCTATACACCTGTATAAAATATTCATGTGTAAGGACAAAGGCTTGTTTCCAATTCTAGTCTACTTTAATAGACAAAAATATAATTTAATATTTGAAAATGGTATGTTCTACCACTTATTACCAAGACAACAAAGAGATTAGTGAGAAAGCTAGTTTAAGTGAAAGCTCAAAATTTATAATGCAGGTAGGGGGGCTTTTATGTTTTAGCATGTTCTAAATGAAAAGTGAGTTAAAGATAATTATTAAATTTAGCAGAAAATTAATACACTGAACTGATTCCACTTGATTTGGACAGCAAAAATAAAAATCATAAAGAAAACTATGGACACCATAATTTACAAGACACAAAAATGCTTATGAGTTACAACTACTATTATAAGGAATTCTGGAAAATACTGAAAGCCAAAAAATAAAAATAATAAAAACATTAAGCACAAATCGCAATCAAAAAGCCTATTTTCAAATTATCAGTATATCACCAGAAGCCATGCAAACTAAAAAACTGAAATGATTCGTTTTGATTCAAAAGCACTATGGAGTGTAAGCCCACAATAAAAAAGCAAAAGGAACACTTAAAGGGCAAAGCAAAAATGATTGTGTGCTAGACTGATGGAGAGCGACAAATGAGGGCAACACTGCAGCACAGGTACCTTTGCTGGATCTACATGCGACGGCAATGATGGCTCTTGATCTCTTAGCATTATGTGAGCTGCCTCAGTGCTTGGTGTTCTTAAAGAATCAGCTTGTGGTGAGTAAGAGGTGGAAGGAGCTGGGGTGGGCCCCTCCAGTCTGACATTAGTTAAAGTTACATTATGGTTAACAGCAGAGGTTGATGATGCTGGGTTTGTTTCAGGCGAAAGGTAAGGGACTGGAGATGAGGCTTCTGCTTTCTGTGAAGTGTTTAAAATATTTTAAATATAGTGTTTTTGTTTACTGCTAACTTCCCACTTCCATTTATAGGGGTTGGTAGACATACATTTTAAGTGTGCTGAATAACAAAACTATGACCTCACATCCTCAATTAAAAAAATTCAGTATACTGCTGTGTAAGACGAACACACAAAGCTTAGAATTTAAGACCTTGGTATTCTCAAACTGAAATTAAAGATTAATTCTTAATCCGAAGAAAGGACAAAATATATTCTTCAAGTCAATCACCACATTCTAAAATTTAATAATGCACCTCTAACTACAAAACGTTGAATGCTTGCTGCTTACCTGTTGAGAGGCTGTTTTAAATCCAGGGGAGTCTATTCTATGAATTGGTTGTGGCTGCGCTTGTGGTGAATAAGGAGGATATGTTTGGTTTTCATGATGCATTCCAGAGGAGTCCTCTCTTACAGGCTCAGAGGACCGTGTAATGGCAGACTCCGGTGGAGTCCCAACCTCATCATTAAGAGTTTCATCTAGTTCTTGATCAGTGTAGGCCCCGCCTTCTGTATCTGTGTCTTCATAGTCAGAAGTGTGTCTACTGTCCGTGCTATACATTGAGTATTCACTACCTGGGGCTGACAGGTAGGACAGACGATCATCATGCAAATCAAGGTCATCACTTGTAGCACCATCCGCCTGGGTCAAATAAAAGTAAATTAAAAATTTTATTCAGTAGTTCTTTAAGAGATGGCCTTTATTTTACAAGAGAGATTGAAAAGGATATTTTTCTTTGGAGAAATCACATCTATTTCTCGAAACTTCTGGCGAGGAAAGGTCAAGAAGATTGTACAAGCACACATGCAGACACACAGAGCATCCTTTGAGAGCTGAAGGGCTTGGAAGAATGAAATGTTGGCTGCTCAGCCACGACAAAGCTGGACTCTGAGGCTCAGCCCCAGAAGTCAATGAAGGAACCCTGACCCCACTCAGGTTTGCAAAACCTAATCAGTTACTAGTTTATCAACCCAAAGCAAGGTGAAGAGGGAGAATGCTACCAAACCAAGCTCACAGAAACAAGTACACACTGACAGAACAGCGCATTTAAGAGTAACTATGAAAATAAACGCCACAGTTCAAGTTGAGTAAGAGCTTACGTATATTTATATGTACATACATAAAGAAAACAACTTTTTAAAAAGTTGGTAATTGGCCCTCAAGTTTTTGTAAAACACAATGGAAAGGCATCATCACCTAAGTGCCAACTGCCTCGTTAAATTAAGAATTACTGTCTTTATTATTTTTCACAGATCTAGTATCCAATGGATGATGAGGGAGAAATGCAATTATGTTTCTCTTTTATAAGTAATTAAGAGCTGAGTTGGTTTTTATTAGTCTACATTATCTTCTGAGTAGACCAGAAAGAAAATGAGAAGCCCGTGAGGGAAAGGAATCTAAAGAACTGTATCAACAGGCTGTCATTAGATACTAGTTTAAAACTAGTACCTGGATTAATCAGAATAGTCCCTGAAGATCTTGCCTGGACATTGTGCCCAGGTGGGCATGAGTCGAAGGATCTGGAAATCCAGAATTCAGACAATCCTCCTTACATTTTAAGCATAGACTGAAGGACAAATATAAGGCTTGAGCTGCCTGAATGGAACATTCCACACAGTCCTATGCTTGGCTCTCTTAAGAGCCTCACCCTGAGTACTGCCCTCCTGATAAGAATAAATAAATGAAATCTTTGGGGGAAAAAAAAAAGGAAATGAAAAAAAGAAAGACTAGGGGATGTGAGGTGTCCCAGAGGTTCTGGTTTTCAATAGAGTATCTGCTGGGCTCAGGGAGTGAGAAATCCAGGGCTCTACTCTGTTACAGCAGTCTCCCCCACTGAAATCTCAATGGCTTCTCAACTCTATAATGGCTGCTGCAGAAGAGAAGTCTTTTTGCTATCTACTCTAACATTTAACTCAACAGGGTTCTGGAAGTCTATATAACCCAGCAGCCAACCAGAGAAATATTTAAGTCCTTGGGGAAGAATTAACTTGGACCTCACCAATCCATGTAGCTTTTGCAGTGGTATGAAATGCACAAGTAAGCAAGAACCATGGGTTGCTGTGAACCAAGAAATGACATATGCCTACATGTTAAGAAAGTCTCAGGATGACTTTTCTTGGTTTAGTAGGGAACACAAAAGACTGTGTCAGATCTTACAAAAAAAGAACTCTTTCCACCAATTAGAACAGAGCACATCGCTCAGGAAAGTCAATGTGAAATGAAGTGGTTTTGGTTTAAGAGTCTACTATGATAAATTATACTTGAATAGAAGGGGCAGGAGATCTATCAAGCTTGATTTAAATTTTAACAACCTATTCTGATTTACAAAATGCATCAATCTATTCTAATAACAAATGATCTGTTTTTCCTCACGTAAGTTAGGGGAGTTAGACCTGTATTTTAAAATCCAAGCAAAGACAGGAAGTGCACAATAGTATCACGAAAAGAAATCATAGAAAATTAAGATTTGTGGATTAAAAAAACCCTCAGTAAGATAGCATACTCTGTGCATTTATAAACGAATTTCATTTTGGGAATCACCAGTGCAAGCTATTAACCATTCTACCTGAGAAAGGCTGCTAACAGAATTGTGTTTTTACAGATTAGTATGGAGAGGTCTGTAGTCTTTTGTATCAAATGCCACATGAGTAAAAATTAGTAATAGTGTGTTTCTGTAAAGTGATGCAGTGGTTTTTTTCTACCTCAATTTGTCTGTCAAGTGTTCCAGCTGATACGCCAGTTATTCAGTGGTCTGATGATCTATGCATAGTCCATCCCCTAAAATGGTACTGATGAGAAAAACCACGATTCTGACACATTAATACAGGTGGGAACAGCAGACCAGACACGACCTCTAGATGTAAACATTTTAACATCTCTTCTCGCAGAGGTTGTGCTTTCTGGATGAAGGGCCCAGTGGTCCCAAGCATGCAGCATGCACTGCTAGAGCACCTGTAGCCAGAGCCAGGCAGAGGAAAGTAGGGGCCGTGCAGGGGCCAAACGCAACAAAAAGCAAGCCAACAAAGAAATACTAAAACAAAACGAAACAAAACAAAACTAGAGATATTCTCAATCTTCTCTAGCAACCAAAACATATTAATATTGTACTGAAGGTAAAAGATAAAAACAAAGTTTCTTTTAGCTGTATTAACTTGCCCAACAAAATGAACAGACCTTTCCCATCTAAGATTGCTATAAAACCAGAAAGACTGACAACAGAAAGTAGTTATTTTAAAGCTGGCCATTTGAATGTATATAAAAATCAAAATTTATATCTAAAAAGTTATGTACTACTCTGTTCAACATCTCCTAGTATGCTATAGCAATATGAACAGGTACTAAGTGGAAAAAAAATTCCCTAGGTAAACAAAGTAATAAAATAGGTTCTTTACTTAAAACTTCTCAAAGTCCTTCCTTGCTGGTGGATACAGTGCTGCCCCTCATTGTGCTGCCTGCCGCTCATGGGGCAGGGTGCAGGGGGGCGTTGGCTACAGTATTTCCCACCCATTACTCGCTGTTAAGAGTGCCTTTTTCTTCCAGACCAAGTCCTGTGCAGAGGACAGCACTTTGGGGAACATGGACCCAGCCCACTCAACTCTCCTAGCTTTCAGAGAAGAAAACTAAAGCCAGGTTCTAAGTCACTCCTCAGTCAGACAGGGGCAGAGCCAGAACTCCTGCTCTTTTAGTTACCATTTGAGAACTCTCTGAGAGAGCACCACTGAAGTGATAATTCAATAGGTGGGGAAATTTTGGAAACTTTTACTGTCAAAAACAATTTTCATGATCCCTACATACAAATTATAAAAACTTAAAAGCAAACTCTCCCCAAATTACTCTAATGTATTGATCTAATCAGAAGACCATGGTAACTCAAAGGCATCTCTGATTAGTCATATCATCTACTATAAGGGCTAAGTAACAGGAAGTTTCTTACCTTTCCCTCAGAAACCCATACCAACTGGTTCTGTTGTTGCTGAATTGCTTCTTTCAATGCACCATACCAACCATCATTCATTGAATTTAAGTTAATTGTAGCTGAAAATAAATTAACATTGTTTTACAATTAGAACACTGTCAAAAGCCAGAGCTCATTCAACCCTAAATGCATCAGCTCAATCAACATTTCTTAGTTATCTGAAGGAAGGATAATGTTTGAGGACACACACATATTTGAAATTTCTATTTTGGCGCTGTACATTTTCTTGACTCAAACAGCAGCTATTAATATAAAAGGAAGCTTTCCAAGGCAAAGGTTATATATCGCTTTTAGCATATGAACAACACAATTATTTTTGTCGACATAGTGTTGCCTAGACATTTTAAACTATATGAGGGCCTTTAATCTACTCACTTGTGAAAAGATGGTGATTATTTTTACGAAGTTTATGAGACCGTTCATATAACTTCCTGGCACTTTTCCGAGATTCTGGACATAATCTCATCCTCATAGTTTTCACACCTTGCTTAGAATCAGGGTTAAGGAATACTACAATTGGATACCACTGGGCATAATTCAGACGATCAACTGCATTTGGTGTTACATCTAATAAAGCATGTTTGTCCTGGAGGCACACATACACACAAAAAATAAACAAGGACACAAGACACAATTAATTAAGAATCTTCACTTTCAAAAAAAGTCACTGCCTCGAGTACATTCCAAAGGTAATGGACCTTTAATTGGGCTCCAAAATGTCTCAACAGTACATGTTAGGAAAAATTGTAATCAGAATTCAATACAATTTCTGGGCCAATTTTCAAAAAAAAAAAAAAACTTCACCAGCTCACTTTAAGATAGCCCCAATACTTGCAAGCTGACAGTATTATCTGTGTTCTATAAAGTGAAAAATAGTATACAAATTTAATGTTCCTGACATGATCTTATAAAGTAACTATATTCCCTATGCATATAAATATTTTTTGATGCATGTAATACTGTTTCATTGAAAGTAGTTATTGGAATACCCTCCAGTAGGGGCTTAATCTTCTTATGGTATACCAGTAATAATTTTAGAAAAGCTACTTCACTACTTCCAAATTAAACTTCATCCCACTCAAAAATACAACATTCACAGATTATAATGAAATAGGTCAATTTTTAATAACTTACCTGATCTATTATTTGCTTTATTGTATGAAGGCGAATAATGCCAGAGCTACGTTGGTCAGTTCCAGCATCTCGTGGTTCACTTTCTATCCATGACATCAAAAGACGAAAAAAAAATCAAATGTCCATTGGTTAGACCACAGTTTCTCAACTACTGGGCACTACCACATGGTGGGCTCTGTAATACTTTGTTACAGGGGGTGTCCTGTGCAGCAGCATTTCTAGCCACCTCCTGCTACATGCCTCTCGTCCATATTATGACGAACAAAAATGTCTCCAGGAGTGGTCAGTATCCTCAGTGAGGCAGGTCCCTAGCCGAGTTCAGCTGAGTTAGATTAACGCTTCCCAACAATTCTTGGATTAGAGAAGATAAGTGAGGCCCTCGATTCAGGAGTATTCAGTGGGGTGCCAAAAAACCTCAGCAATCAAGTAATACTTTGCTGCAATACATTTGAAAGATAAAATTTAATAATCTACAATAAAAAATTAGTAAGTGAAACTTAAGTAAAAATTATTTTAGACTGTCACTTGATCAAGAAAAATTGCTGGATGCCTGGGTGGCTCAGTTGGTTAAGCGACTGCCTTCTGCTCTGGTTATGATCCTGGAGTTCCGGGATCAAGTCCCACATCAGGCTCCCTGCTTGGTGGGGAGTCTGCTTCTCTCTCTGACCCTCCCCCTCTTGCGCACGCTCTCTCTCATTCTCTCCCTCTCAAATAAATAAATAAAATCTTTAAAAAAAAAAAAAAGAAAAAGAAACACTGTCAAATATGGCAATTCTTTCAATTGAAAATGAGATTTTAAAAAGTAAATTTAAAAATATTGATGAGCTTGCTTCCATTAAAGGAAAATAAAATTATCAATTCTATTTTGGTATAAACAAACTATTTAAACTTGAAATAATGTGAGTTTTATACAAATGTTTTTTATGTTTTCCAAAAATTTTCTGTGTTCCGGAAAAAGACATTTAAAAAGAGGCAAAAATATGGATGTACGGACACACATTTTTTCTTTTGCCTAATGCTCTAGGATGGGTTGGCATGGCACTATTTCCAAAGGTTTTGCACATTGTGACATGCAAAGAAAATGACATTATTTATAAGGCCAACAGAGATAAACTTAGGAGGCCTCTTCTGGGTGGATCCCCACCCGGACACTGGAGACCAATGAAATCAATACCTGGATAGGTCCACAACCCATCAGCAACAATGCTGTAGCAGACTGGCTGGGGAGTTCTGGGTTAGAGGCCTTTTTGGAATGTGGGAGCAGAGAAGGCTGTTAATTTTTAACTGAGCCTGTGGTTTTACACTGGCAACCTGTCCCTCCCTACTGGTGTATAATATGCCAAGTGCAGCCTGAGCCAGTTACTAACCAAAAACCTCAGAAGTCCAATTAACATGAAGTTCTTCACTAAAAAAGGCACCAACATTTGTGACTCTGGTCACAGGGAAAGCTTGAAAGACAAAGAGGAGCTCTGGTATTTCAGATGAGACAAAATCAGATTTGGAAGGACAAAGGTCACACTGAAGGACACGCTGAATGACTATAGAGAATTAAGACTATCATAAAATAAAGCTCCACCAGCAAATAGGGCAGAATTTCAAATCTGGTGAACAGAGAATTAAAGAGAGATCAATTGGGAGTTTTGGTTGGAGAAAATGCTACTAATTCTTTAACAAAAGACTCTCATTGGACTCAGAGAGGATACATAACTACGCTATCCAAATCCCTTTTTTAAGAGCCTGACTGAACCCTAAATTTGGTTATGGGTAGGGTCACCACCAACCTCTTAGGGCAAATGTTATCTACAAACGATGACCTAAAAGAAACCTCTTCTGAAAAAACTAACAAACTGAACAGGGGAATCAGAAACATTTTTTAAACTTGCTCAAATTTTACTATCATTTGTCTGCAAATCCTCTCAGTTTCATAAAATAAATATCCTCATTCAATGTCGCCAACAATCTAAGTGAAAAGCAATATAATAAAAAGGCAATGCTCTGATTCTTTAAATTAAAACTGTTAATGCGGGTCTCATCTAGTGACAGTAGGAACAACAACTATGAAGGTAGAACCCTTCGGAAGGCAACAACAATCAGAAAATGCTCATGTTCCACAGCTTGTTCCTGCCTGTATTTGGGAATTCTAAGAAAATTATCATAAATATGGGAAAAGCTATATTCCTGAGGATTTAAATTCTTTGGCAAACAAAGCAGAGCTGAAACAAGCAAATAAAACATGGACAGATTTATGCATCCTTTATAAAGGTATAAAATTGAAATCAACTATGTATTAACAACAGAAGGCTAATCAACCAAAATTTGGTTGCAGAATGAATAATAAAAAAAAATAAGGTTTTATCTATTAAGAAGGAAAACTGAATAAAGCTCCACACAGAAGTTTGCTTATAAATGGTAGCAGAATGGAAGAAAATACAACAGGATAAAATTTAGGATGATGGTGATATATGTCAAAATTAATTTTCCAAGCTTTCCAAATAGTGAATATTTCTATAATTAGAGAAAAAAAGCTTAAGATTTTTCTATATAGCTTAAAGCAAGCTAAAGAAGTCATAACTAAGTCTGTATATTTAAAGTACCATAACAGCTAAACTAATTAAATAATAAAAGAATCTGCAAACAAAATCTGTTAGGCCATTTAAAGCACTGTATCTTCATTATTTATATTTAACACTAACTCACTATAAATGCCTACCATAACTGCTGGCATGAACCATTTTTTTATTACCCTTGTTATATACTTGTTTCTGTTAGCTCAATGACTGAAAGCACTGGAAGGGTTGGGTTCAAAGTTGAGTTTTGTCACTCATTAGCTGGATGTCATCAGGGAAGTTTAGAGTGAAGAGGTTGGTTGGCGATGGTCCTGACCACCCTAAGACTTAAGCTGCTCAACTTCAGCATGTATATTTACCCATGGTGATACTGTCAGGATTTATTAAACAAGATTGTGTACAATTTTCCTATGAAGCCCAGAGCTTCATAAATGGTGATTCTTTTTATTATTAAAGGGAATTAGTAGAACTAGGACACAGTCATTCAAATTTCCCTCCAAATTAAATAAACTGGGTAAACTGCAAGCTTTCACTTACAGAAAGCTTTATTTCTATTAGGTGAATGGATCAGACCTATCCTTTAGAGGAATACCAAATAAGGCAATACCCTCAACCTCATCTAAGTCAATCTTAAGGCCACTTACTTGCAATCTGATAAATATCTGGTTCCTCTCTTGCCAGCTTTTCTCTGGCAACATCAGCTATGGGTCCAAAGATAGTTACAGGCCTCAGAAATCCAGCTGGGGAGAAATTTAAAAAAAAAAAAAAAAAAAAAGACAGTTTGTACTTTTTCTTTTTTAAGCACACTGACATTAAATGGTACTAGGGTTAATCTATAGAAAATAAACTACCTTCTCGAAGAACAACTCTTTCATAGGCTGGAAACTTTGTTTGAACTGGCTGAGCTGACAAATCCTCTCTGCTCTTTCGAAGATTTCTCTTGGAACTTCGAAGACCTCGGAATCTCCAGAAGTCAGCCCGGTCTCCCCCAGCTGTTTTTGGAAGTGTGTATTGTACACTGGCTAACTGCTCAGCCCTGGACAAGATAAAATAGAGGATACACAGACAGATGAATAAATATATTTGAAAAAAAAAATGGAAAAAGACCCATAGATGACACAAAATGTCAAAATACTGGACACAACTTTACATGCAGTTTAAATCTTAATGGCTAAACTAAGAAAAAGAAAAGTTTTGGGGCATCTGGAGGCCTCAGTGGGTTAAGTGTCCGACTCTTGATCTCAGTTCAGGTCTTGATCTCAGGGTCGTGAGTTTTAAGCCCAACCCATGTTGGTCTCCACACTGAGCATGGAGCCAAGAAACAAACGAACGAAAGAAAGAACGAACGAAAGAAAGAACAAAAGAACGAAAGAAAGAAAAGAACAAAAGATAGAACGAAAGAACGAAAGAAAGAAAGAACGAACGAAAGGAAGGAAGGAAAGAAGGAAGAAAGGAAGAAAGAAAAGAAAGGAAAGGAAAGGGAAGGGAAGGGAAGGAAGAGAAAGAAAGAGAAAGAAAGGAAGGAAGGAAGGAAGAAAAAGGAAGGAAGGAAAGAAAGAAAGGAAGAAAAGAAAGAAAAGGAAAGAATAAAATAAAATAATAAAATAAAATAAAACAAAATAGTTTGTACAACTAAGTCAGTCATAGATGCAGTGAATATAATGAAAACTAATTCTTTACATTGCCAAAATTTCCCAGTGGGATTCAAGTCTTCCATCATCATTTACTTAACTTATTCTATTAGAAGTATCCAAATAGTCATACCTGTTCTTATTAGGGATGATGCCTCGTTCTACTTCTTTATGATTTTTGCCAATTCGAATAGCGAGCCAAGAGCCTAGTTTCCCATTGTACAAGGTATCCACAACACGGAACACCTCTCCTTTGTTAAAACTAAGTCCATAGGGAGATTCCTTTTCATATTCAAAATGGGTTCTAATATAAAAAGAATCTCCTACATCGGATTCTACGATGCGACGATAAACTAAAAGGAATCAAAACAAAAACGTTATCAATAGCAAGTAAGATATTACTCTGAAGAGACTAGATTATGTGAAGATGCTCTGATAAAAATAACAAAACCAACAGCATTCAACATATGTTGGATCCTTCCTCTGTGTGAGGTACCATATTAGGCATTCTATCTCAGGTACAGCAAGCACCATTACCTCATGAAATAGGAATGTTTAGCACCTCCATTTTGCAGATGAGGAAAGTAATGCAGAAACAGATCAAGCAACTTGTCCAAAACCACACAGAGTGCTACCGATATCATCTAACTTAATTTTGCTGCAAATATTACAGATAGTCCCATTTTCTAAATAAGTGGTTCTCAAATGAGGGTAATTTCACTCCTCCAGGGGATATTTGGCAATATCTGGAGACATTTTTGATTGGGTAAGTGTGCTATTGACATCTAGTGAATAGAGGTCAGGGATGTTTCTAAGCATCCTACGATGCATGGGTCAGCTTCTACAAAAAAGAATTATTTGGCCCAAAACGAAAATAGTGCTGAAGTTGAGAAACCCTGTTCTAACTGAAAAGTGTAATTGCCTAATCAAAGAAAATTAGGCATTCTCTGTAATTAATGCTAACAAAAACGTATTGCTTAGACAACATCAGTAAAAAATTTGGAAGCTAACTATATACTTTTACGTGGTTCTGATGGCTAATAAACAACCAGGATTTTTCTATGCCTTGAGAAGAGCTGGATAGCAACCTACTTAAATTAGAATGTCAAAAGGTTGGTCCTATAATCGTGCTTTCTAATGAGCATATTCTAAGACTGTGCCTCTAAGTGACTTAAACTCTGAGATTAACATATTCATTTATCACCCAATTTTGAATGATTTAAAAATGGAAATCAAAATCCCTATTTAAGTTCTCAGAAGTCTATAGATTTTCTCCATTTTCTGACAGTATCTCACCATCTTTCTTCTTCTGAGCCAATATGGTCACTTCTTCTCCTTTAGGGAGGTCAAGTAGGAAAAGGACGGCTTCTTCTCTTATGATGTTTGTGAAATCTACATTGTTTACCTATTAAAATATATTTCACAAATTATTCTTGGCCATATTTTAAGATTATGAAAATACTTATCTACACAGAAAACAAAGATCCTCAGACTTTACCTAATTTGGAAATAACACAGCTTTCAGAGGGAAAAAACTGACTTTCCTTTGGAGAAAAATAATATGCTCTAATTTTAAAAATGTACAAACCAAGTAAATTGAGTAAAGGTGTAAATTCATTTAAAGAGCAGCCACAATGTATCCTGGCATTAATGATCATCTACTGCAAAATCTAACCAATTTAGACCAGGAAAACAACTCCTAATTCCAAATATTTATTATTATAAACTCTCTGGCTTTAAATTTTGAAATTATAAACTCCGCACATGTAACTTAAAACTAATCTAATGTTGTATACCAGTATACCTCAACAAAAAAAATTTTCTTTAATTTCGTGAATTTAATAATAAAGCCTTACTTTTTACTAGTCTCTGAAAAAGAAATCAGAAGAAAATAAGATAAAAAGAAAACAGCATATGCATCATCCCAACTCCATAGGAACATCTGTATGATGTAGGCTCAATGTCTGCAAACTCAGTATGTACTTATATCTGAAGCTCTTAAGGACCAAAGGAAACTTATGAAAATGTTACTGGTGACTATAGGCAGGATCACAGGTAGATTTTCTTCTTTTTCCTTTTTGAAAATTTTCCACACTAAAAAAAATTAACATGCACTACCTTTTATGATATAAAACAAAAGTAAATTATTAAGAAATAATTTTAAAATGATGTACAAAAGGGTGCCTGGCTGGCTCAGTTGGTAGAGTATGTGACTCTTATTTCAGGGTTGTGAGTTTGAGCCTCATGTTGGGGGTAAAGCTTACTTCAAAAGGAAAATAAGAGCTTTAAAAAAATAAAATAAAATGATGTATGTATGCCCTATTTCAAAAAGGATATGAGGTGGTTAAGAGATGGTCTGTTTAATTTCTTTAGTATAACGAGCATCACTCTCTACGTTGTGTCCAAGTACAATATAAATATCACCAGGAGGAATCAAAGTACAGAGTCAGATGGAAGCAAGTCAAAGATGATAGCTTGACTTTGGAAGTTTGAAGGGAAAGGAGAGAAGGAGGAAAATGGCCACATGTAGCTGGCACAGTGGGGAGGGGATTCAGGAGAGCTCAAAGTGAAGATGTGGATGGTTGGCTGCTGACATGAGCCCTCAAAGTTGAGATGGAGACCTGTAGCAAGAAGAGAAGCAGGGAGCTGGGGACATTCTCCAAGCTTTAGAAGAACCAGTAAGGAAGGCTGGAAAGAATTTACAAGATTAAAAGAGCACCAGAATGACAATGTTAGAGAATCCAAGGAAGAAAGCACTTCAAGAAAGATCACTTAGGCAGTCAAAACACTGCTAGGAAATCAAGGAAAATGAGAGCCGAGGGTGCCATTAGGTCAATGATGGCTAATGAGACTTCAGATTGAGCAGTGGTTATGATGGAAGTTGGACAATAAAACTTTAGGACAGTGATAACTGAAAAGGAAGTAGGGTAGGTACTGACAACAATTTTAACAGCAAAAGGGGAGAAGACAGTGGAGAATGGATGAAGAGCCAGAGGAGAGGGAAAGAGAAAACCATGAGAAAGTAGCAAGGTTCTGAGCTGGAGACTGAAGCCAGGACAGGAGGCAGGAAGTAGCCCAAATGCAGGAAGACTGGAATAGAGGTGGCAATGACAGTCTATGCTGGAGACGTGGAGCAAACAGGAACTTACATTTAATAGATGTGATCTGGTTAAAACAGGACATAGTTTATCCGCCAAGAGATATGGATGTTTTAAGGAGACAGATAAAGATGATACTATGTGACTAGACAGCATCACTTATGGCAAAGATAGAAAAACAACAACAGCAAAAGAAAAGAGACCACAACCTAAGCTGGGCTTTCTGTACTTTCTTTACTCCTGTAACTGGTCCTGTCTCTTGTGGGGTATGAAGCTTCAGAGCCACAGTAGCTGACACATTTGCCCAATGGACATCTCCATTTTCTTGCATGTAAGTCACCCCCAGGGTAAAGAAAGCCCCACAGGGCTACGTGGACTGCTGCAAGGACTGTTTCCTCTCCTATGGAAGAGGGACAACTGATGGCAAGTTGTGCCCCATGTCAGTCTTGCCAGCCTGAATGTCTAGTTGAACTTAAAAAAAGATTAGTTGGTGGATATCATAGGGATCTAAGACCTAATTTTTTTGGTAAGTTCTATAAACATCAGAGATTAAAATGAAACCAGAGGATCACACCCTGTAGTAAAACATATCACACCAATAAACAAGAGCAAATGCAGAAATGGGAAGGGAAGAGGCCAGTACAACCAAGACCAGACGAATTCCTCATCTGAATGGTTATCTGGTTCAAGAGACTGTGACTTAAGATTACAACTGAATTATAGTAATAGGTTTGCTGTATTTGATGTCTTTCTCTAAAGATCTAAGTACTTTCAAACCATATCTCTGATATACTGACATACCCTGAGAATTTGATCACCCTCTTCTAAGCCTTCTTTGGCTGCAGGGCTATCTTCTAGAACACCAGCTACAAATATTCCAACATCATTTCCACCAGCCAGGCGCAGACCCACACTATCTCCTTTTCTGAATTTTACCAATTTCATGCTGGGCCTGTTAAAACAAATATTTTATTTGAAATGGTTAAGAGAAGATTGAAAAGTTACAGTAAATTGCTACAATGAAAACCACACTCAGAACGAAACAAAAGACCAGCATCTCCAAAATTCCCCTCATACTACTAATTTACTGACTACAATTTAGTATTAGAATTCCAAATCAGCTTTACTGGCACTTTCTTTTATTCTCTGATTAATAAGTTTTAAAATACCTGAATTTAATATGCAATTACTGTTTTACAACTAATTCATAAAACTACTTTATAAAAATGTTTTCCCAACCCTTAGTGTCTTGGATGCATACGGGGCATTTGCAATGGTTAAAAATATCTTCCACTTTTTTCATCCCAATTCATACCATATCATCTATACAGAGTAACTGAGAAGTACTATTTTTCAAAGGTAGAAATGGAAGCATAAATTGACAAACTTTCCTAATACCAGGGAATCAAAATGAGTCTCCAAGCATTGTGATCTGCACATCCAAGAGATAGTGGTTTTTAAACGTGGCAGCTGGTGCACTCTGACACAGATCACTTACTCTGTAACCCCTTTGAATTTTAAATAAAAAACTTATCAGCCTCCAACCTTTCTGGATTAGTCACATATTCAATTTCTGCCCTTTTCTTACTAGAGACAGAATAGAAAAGGAATTAATGTATGCACATTCTTTTATAATCAGCGTAGTGCCAAAACCTTGTGATAGCCCTGAAATAAAAACTAAAGGACGTCTTAGAAGATAGGGTAGGGAAAAATGGATCATAAATACAAACCATCCTTTAAAGTAATTAATTACAAATTACATACATAATTACAAATTACCCATCTAGGTTTCCGGTAACTCTCCCACTCTTCTAGTCAAGAAGACGCACAATTCTATTACCTATTCTGACATGAAGTGCAGAAAAAGTCCTTTTCCTCTTAGTTCACTAATTAACAGTGAACAAATGATTAGAAGCCAATAGAAAGTAAAAAAACACAAATCAAATAAATGAATGAATGAGTTGAGGAAAGAGAGGGGGGTCTAATTCTTTTAAACAACTGAAGACTACCTTAACCTTTTAGATCTTATAAGGTATTTACACTTGTCCCACTTTCTTACCTAGAACAAACATTTACTAGATGTAAATAAACATCAGAGCCTGTAGGTTACATGAAGTCACTCATTGTCAGGGTTGGTGGAACCCTTCATCCCTCCATGAAAGTAGTGGCCAGTGTGATCATGGGCCATGGGAATTGCTTAGATGTGATAGTATCCTACTTTTCCAGGTAAGTCCAGAGCCTGCTCATAGACTCCTTTCCCAAACCAATCGTACAGAGAGCTTTTTGAAACACTTCCTCAAAGTCCTTGAGACTCCAGATCCCTGGTAGTCCTTTTTTAACACACTGATCTAGTGTGCCTCAAAAAGTAAAAATAGCTGACTATAGTCTGCATCTGTGAGTAAAATCTGTCTTTTTAAAGGATAGCTTTAGGCCCACTCTCAGCGTCATGTACCCCAGGTAACTGACATTTTATACTGTTTTACAGGTGTCACATCAACTACTTGCAGTAAGAAAAAGTAAACACACTTCTGCCCCAAATCCAGTCACTAGATTTGAGTGAATAATCAACTGTTTCCTGGCTCAGCTGCCCACAACCTCGAATCCTCCTCAGTATCTGTTCTTCAGGGCTCTCTTGAGAAATACGTTGCTGGAATTAATCATTCCAGTTTTCTTAAACCTTAAAGGGCTGTAAAAGCTTTCAAGCAATTCTGAAGAAAGGAAAAAGAAGGAAACTATTCCTTCGTAATTTATAAAATTTTGAATTATCAGTTATCTGATATTAACAATATACAATTTTAACCTTGTGTCCTACCAATCTATATCAGGAGTTCTTTCTCTCTATCTAGCTGGGTCTTGCAGTAACAACCCAATTTCCCTAAGCAAAGAAAACAAATTAAGAGCAGGGGTCCAAAACTAACCCACTTAAAAGATTGGTTATTTTCAATTACTCACATCATGTCACCACAGAGGCAACAAAAGACTAATTCGATGATCAAGATGGTTTAAAATTTATATCTTAATCTCATTAAGTATAAAACAGTAAAAGGAGTAGAATATAAAAAATTTACTTTTGAGTTGGTAACTAATCTAGAACAGATTTTCAACCAAGGGTGATTTTGTCCCCAAGAAACATTTAGCAAAGTCTGGAGACGTTTTTGGTTGTTACAATTGGGAAGTGCTACTGGCAGCTAGTGGTCAGGGATGCTGCTCAACACTCCACAATGTAAAGGTCAGAACACCACAATAAACAAGGACCCAACCCAAAATTTCAACAGTGTTAAAATGGACAAACACTGGTATGTTTTTTTTCAATGCTAGGGCATTAGAAAACTTGTGAAAATTGTGATTTCTAAGCAGAAAACAATTTTCAACCTTTGTAATTCCCAAGCTAAAAACTAGGTAGGTGACAGTGGTAAGAAAGTCAACATCCAAAGTTTCTTTTTTGTTCTCTAATTTCTAATTCTATCATATAAATAACTTGAAATAAAACCTAACCATAGCATTAAGTGGTACACAATCTTTTAAAAAGGATATACAATACAGTTTGCAATTGAATTCTCACTTTAAATAACGCTGAATAATGGACAGAGAAGACAACACAAGTTTAAAATCGCATTACCGGAGAATCCCATCTTCATGAGTTGAATTAGGTAGGACACCATCAGATGGACTGACAGGTAAATCCACATCTGGTTGTCCAACTTGAGCATACACGGGCTTTGGTTCTAAAAGAAAGAAAATTTAAAAATTGTGCAGGAATCACTTCATTAAAAACTGGAATAATAATGTAAGCACAACCAGGAAAATACCAAAAAACAAAAGCCCACAAAATATATATATAAAAATTCATCAGCAAAAATGAAAGCTCAGAAAACCTGATAAGGAACATATATACTATATGTATATATATTTTAAAGGATAGAGTACAGTTATAAATTCAGATGTCTTTATAGCAAATATGCACATTACATGGTTACCTGTGCCTTCCAAAAGCTTCAGCTGTTAGGGTTTGAAAACATCTTGGGGTCGCGGGTTGGGGGGGAGGGAGAGGAGGAAGAGGAGGAAAAAGAGAAGAAGAAGAAGAAGAAGAGAGAATCCCTACATTTCTCTAAAACTGTCAAAGCAGCCTTCTTCACTGTGGTAAAATTTGTTTTCAAATATCCAGATTCTTGGTACTCAACAGATTAAAAAGATTTGAGAGAAGGAACTGAGAGACAATGGAACCAAATCTGGCCTTTCAAGCAAATGGATTTTGGAACCTTGAGGATTTTTATGTCTGGTTTCATTTACATCTGTACAGTGTAAAACTTAGTTTTTATGAAAACACTTTCAATAGGTAAAATAAATTTAAAAAATTCTTAAGCCAATCTAATATTTCCCCTAAATGCTAGAGAACAACTTTACTCACTGTGAATAGCTGTTAACTATGAATAATTTCTATACAGAAAAATTTTTTAAAAATTCATGAAAGCCTACTGATCCATGCCAACCTCATGCCCATAAGGAATATGCTGAAAGTCAAATTCAGAAAAATTCAAACACAGGTAGTAGGAGAAACAATAGTAGTAACTGTAGAAATAACAATAATCAAAACCACTGAAGCGTCTTTAAGTCATCTGTAAATTCTAACAATTATTTTATTTAGTCTGACTGCAAATGTTTTCTGAATGTAGTATTTTGGTAGGCTTACCTGGAAGAGTGGGTGCTTGTTTCTCATTTCTCTCAACTACAACTTCTTCTACTGTTTTAGGTGTATGATCATCTGCATGCTTCACAGGAGTTGAGACAGCCCCGGGTTTAGAAATTCTCTCTTCCTCTCTGCTCCGGAGACTGCACATTAGTAAAATTTTAAAAATTACGGGCATAAAGATGATTGTGAAAATCATTTGTAAGAGAACAGTCTCAGAACAGCCAAGCAGACTTTGAAAAACAATGACAAGGGATTTGCTCTAATAGCTATCAAAATACTATAAAAACCAAGTAATTAAAACTACAGTGGGGGCGCCTGGGTGGCTCAGTGGGTTAAGCCTCTGCCTTCGGCTCAGGTCATGATCTCAGGGTCCTGGGATTGAGCCCTGCATCAGGCTCTCTGCTCAGCGGAGAGCCTGCTTCTCCCTCTCTCTCTGCCTGCCTCTCTGCCTACTTGGGATCTCTTTCTCTTTGCCGAATAAATAAATAAAATCTCAAAAACAAAAACAAAAAAATGAGTGGTATTGCCACAGAAACAGAAAAACAGATCAAAGTAACAAAATAGAAAACAGATGAATCTATCCACAGTAGTACAATTTATTATGGAAGTGGCAGTTCAAAATTGTGACAAAAGAACATGCTATTTATTTAATAAATGATGTTAGAACCAATGTCCACAATTTAGAAAGATTAGATCTCTATGCATATTAATGACAAAAACACAATTTCAGATGGAATTTAAGTCCAAAACATATTTTTTAAAAATTTGTATCAAAAATAGAGAACTGTTAAAGACTCAAGGCATAAAAACCGTCATCTACCAACAAGTGATTGCATAAAAATGCAAGTAACTAAAAAATATTTTTTGGTTAAGCCAAATGAAATGGGGTTTTTTAGTTCTAATAGCTGAATATGAGCAATTTCATATAGTTCCACCTAACATATGTAATGAGTTTAATACCTTAATATTTCCATATTGACCGATTTATATGTTGGCCTAACAACACATAAGAATTTGATATTTAGAATATATAAGGAACTATAAATCAGTTTAAAGGAGACAACTCAAGAGGACAATGAGTATTAGGAAGAGACAATTCACCAAAAATATACATATACAAATAACAATAAACATGAAAATATGTTCACCTTTCCTAGTAACTAGGTAAATGCACATTAAAATAACTTAATTATCTTATCATTCATGAAAACTTTCACACGATAACATAAAACCTAGGGAAGGACATGGAGAAAGAGATACTCATACAGGGATGGTAAAATAAATGTAAATAAGTACAACTACTTAAGGGCTAAATGGGAGTTACTTAGGCAAACATGCAAAAATCTGTAATTCCACTTCTAGGTTTATCCTAGAGAAAAACATACATGTCCAAGAATGCATTTTTTGCAAAATTTTTCTTATGGAAAATTACAAATACACACAGTAATGCAGAGAATAGTATCATAAAAATCTTGCGTAGTTCAAAAATTTTCAACATTCTATCAGCAATTCAATCTGAGGCTAATAGTACCTTAACACCTAAACCTTGACAATGACAGAACAGAGAAAACAATATTTTAAACTATAAACAGAGGAAAAAATTCTAAATAAAATGCTAGCTAAGGGTATACAGTAATGCATTAAAAGATCATTTTGCAATGATCACAGCAGAATTATTTCACAAGTATATGGCTGGCTTAACATTAGGAATCTATCACATACTTCATTATTACATTCAAATATTTTAAGAAAAAAATACTGGTGAAATAGGAATGTGAAAAAAATTCATCGGCCATTCCTAATAAGAATCATAAATAAAGCAAAAATACAGGCAATGTAATTAATTGATACTATTTTCCAAAACCAAGAGCTAAAGCTATATTAAACAGGAAAATGCTGAGTGTATTTACACTAAAATCAGCAACAACACAGTGATACCTGCCAATACTATGGTTATTTGCCACTATTTTGAAGACTCAGATGATATAATCATGAAATGACAGGCTTGAAATACTGGGGAGAATTTCATTGAGTATAAAAGAATACAAAACAAATTATATAATGAAAATTATAATTACATTTTTTTTTAAAAAATCAAGAATTTTCCTCAATGTCCTCTATAATCAGAAAAAATGNTAGGGCGCCTGGGTGGCTCAGTGGGTTAAAGCCTCTGCTTTCGGCTCAGGTCATGATCCCAGGGTCCTGGGATCGAGGCCCGCATCGGGCTCTCTGCTCCGCAGGGAGCCTGCCTCCTCCTCTCTCTCTGCCTGCCTCTCTGCCTACTTGTGATCTCTCTCTGTTGAATAAATAAATAAAAATCTTTAAAAAAAAAAAAAACAAAAAAAAACAAATTATATAATGAAAATTATAATTACATTTTTTTTTAAAAAATCAAGAATTTTCCTCAATGTCCTCTATAATCAGAAAAAATGAAAAGGGAAAAGTATGCCAGCAACAATAACAACAGAAATTGTAAAATGCCTGGAGAGAATCTGTACAATCTTAAACCGGCGGAGATCTCCCCAAATAAGTAAGATAAACATACAGAAACCATAAAGATGAAAATATTTCACTATTAAAAATGTTTAACTGCACAGAAAAATATATTATAAAGACTTATATTTGCAACACACTCCCCAAAAGAGCTACTACTGACTGATGAAGAAATGAAAAAGAACACCACAACAGAAAAATGAGTAACAGGCTGGGAAAGCAGCAGCACCAGATCCAAGATGGCAACCAGCAGGAGGCTGATGGAGCTTGAAGAAATCCACAAATGTGGAATGAAAAACTTCCATAACATCCAGGTTGATGAAGCTAATTTATTGACTTGGCAAGGGCTCACTGTTCCTGACCACCCTCCATGTGACAAGGGGGTCTTCAGAATCGAAATCAACTTTCCTGCAGAGCACCCATTCAAACCACAAAAGATCACATTTAAAACAAAGATCTATCACCAGAACATGGATGAAAAGGGGCAGGTCTGTCTGCCCAGTAATTAGTGCTGAAAACTAGAAGCCCAAAATCCAAACCCACCAATCCAGTCCCTCATAGCACTAGTGAATGACCTCCAGCCCAAGCACCCACTTCAGGCTGACCTAGCTGAAGGATACTCTAAGGACCGTAAAAAATTCTGTAAGAACGGTGAAGAGTTTACAAAGAAAAACAGGGAAAAGCGACCTATGGACTAAACTCTGCCATGACCGATTCCAGCAAGTGTGAGCAGAGACCCTGAACAGCACATTCAGACACCCCACAAAGCAGGACTCTGTAGAAAATTGACACGTGCCACAGCCTGGCCTTTGCTTGTGGCAGTTACCAACTTTCTAGTTTTCTTAATCAAAAGTGGTCTAGGTAACCTGTAAAGAAAGGATTAAAAATTTAAGAGGAAGGAAGGAAGGAAGGGAGGGAGGGAGGGAGGGAGGGAAAGAAAGAAAGGAGGAAAATAAGCAACAGAAATGAACCTGGCAATTCACTGAGGAAGCAAACACTATGGTCAATAATCTCATAAAAAGATGCTCAGCTCCACTAATCAGAAAACTATCAATTGAAAATAAGCAGTTACCAATATGGAACCATCAGACTGGCAAACATGGAATTCTGAGAAACAAGTGTAGTCTCAAACATTACTTTTGGAAAGTAATCGGCATTATTCATGAACATTTAAAAATAATGCCTATATACTCTTTAATGACTTCAGAAACAAAAAGAGCCAGTATATGAAATCATGGACAAAGATGCTTACACAACAGTGATTGCACAGGCAAAGACCTAGAAACAGAATTTCCATAATATGTAAAGTTTCTCATCAAAAGAATAAGTTGGAAGGATGTTCACCCTGTACTGTTAAGTAAAACTACCTAGCTGGAAAATAATATGCAGAGTCTGACCTTTTTTAATTATTAAAAACATACATAGGACAAACTTCTTGGGTCCCCTACCTGCTCGGGAGCTTTGTACTATCTCACCTTGCTATGGCTCAATAAACCTTGCTTTGCTGCCTCCTAAATAAATAAATAAATACATAAATTCACAGACAAACTCTATGTATGATACTTTCTTTTATTTGTAAAAGTATGTGTAAGAACGGAGAAAGGCTTTTTAATTCAAGAGCAGTGGGAAATGGCGTAAAGGGGAGTTGACCTATTTTACTTGTTCTAATAAGCATACATTACTTTTATAATTGAAGACAAAACCAAAATATTAAAATAAGTTGCAATGAAAGAGAGCTGTATGTAGAAACATGAGAGTAACTCTGAATTAAGATGTGAAGCACAAACTGCAGAGTATCTAAGCTGTGACATCAAGAGATGTCTCCATAGCTCTATAAACACACCAGTGTGCATATGCCCACATGCAGAAAGACCTAGATGGGTATAACCAAATAGGCAACAGTGTTCCCCCCCCCCAGCGGGAGAAGTAGACAAAACAGAACCCAAGTGGAATTTGAGGTTTATCTATACTATTTCAATTTTTACAACAAAAAATATGTATACATTACTTACTGAGTAAAGATTGAAATGTTTTTAAAATATTTTAAAACAATGTTCCCTTAAAATGTTTATTATTTTTAAATGGAATTAAGTCTAACTTTAAACAAAGAATTCTGTTCTATTAATGCATATTATTAGCAGTCTCTTATCAAGAAAACGTTTCTTCAGTTACTCTCCTGAAAAGAAAAACTAATGACGTACTGTATGGTGACTAACATTAAAAAAAAAAAAAAAAAGGCATTTTTCGTAGTTTCTATTTTCTATCACTTAACTGTTCTACGGGGGTGTACTCTAGTTTTTTAAGTTATGTATATTAGTATGAGCTCTTAGGAAGAAGTTTAGAAGTCAAGTTATTTTCTAAATCAAACCAGAATGAACTATTTTTAAATCATAAAAGGTCAAAATATTTAGCCACTGCTTATGTAATAAAAATCTCATGTACAATTAGTCCAAGAATAAATAAATACACAATTAAGCTTTATCCCCAGACTGCTCTAGGCACCTCAGAGTACAAAGGCCAGTACAAAATAGAAGACTCCCCTTATATTCTTTGCATTAAAAAATGCAAATATGAACATTTTAAAGAAAATGAGATCAAAGAATACATAATTCTAATAGTTCTATAGATTTTCTGCTTTGCAACAAGCAAACTTTAAATTGCTTTAAAAAAATCTAAAAACAAATATTTACAACTGACTTTCTTATGACAAACTTCCTAAATTTAAAATGACTGACATTAATGATAACTACCATCTTGGTAACTTAGAATCAATTATAATACTTTAATGTAAACATCCTCTGTAATGATAACCAACAAGTTGTCATTTGTTGTGCAACAGGGCTCTTGCTCCATCATATAAAACTGCCAGTATTTTTCATCTTTGGTTAATTTTCATAACATACTGCTCATCACCTTTTTTTCCCCCCCTCATAACAACTGTTATGACTTAAATAATATTTCAGGTGGATGGAACTCATATTATTCTATGAAATTTTTCATAGAGTTAATATTTGGAGAATCACCTCTCTTTTTAGTGCATTTCTGTTATCTACCAAAAGATGGAGGCATTATTCAATAATACATGTGGATTAGGAGCAGTGATGTTAATGGGATTATGAAGCAAGTCATCTATGTAACTGTAAAATTTTCTAAAATCTGTATTAAATGAAATGAGGTAATATCAGTGAATATTTTATTTAACCCAAAATATTATTAGGTAACGAAATTATTAATGAAGTAATTTATATCGTTTTGTGTGTGTTCAGTCATCAAAATCCAATGTGTTGTATCGCATTTAAAATACATCTCAACTTGGACTGGCCACATTTCAAACACTTAGCAACCACATGTGACTAGCTAGTAGCAATGATGTTGAGCAATACAGATCTACAGTTACGGTATAGGAATACAATAATCAAATTTTCCAAACATTTATAAAATTCTATTACGAGCAAACGTGATCATTATGTCTACTGCAAAACAAAACCAATCCAGACACACCGAATTAGTCTATAATCAGTGGCACTTATCAGAAGAAACCATAAGGCTGTGACAAAGAAAACACGTTTTCCTCAAATCTTCTGTACATGATTCTACCCAACTGGCTCTGAAATAGTATCTAAATTCTACCAAAAAAATAATTTTTGCTATTATGAGGAAAGCTGACTTTATACAAAAACCACGTCTGTCCCGAGTCAGTCACATGTTTATGTACACACTCTGGCTCCAAGTAGCCGAGACGGACATTTCAGACATTCTCAAGGACCTCAAGATCCTCTTAAGGGCATTACTGTTCTTCCTCTGGAAGGTAGGAGACAGGGTTTATTTTCCAGAGTTTTCATTTGTACATCGATCTTATGGCAGTGATCCATTTACCCAGAAGCTCTGGGCTGGTTAAAAACTCTATGGAAGACAGTTATTAAGAGATGGGGTGGATGGGGCGCCTGGGTGGCTCAGCTGTCAGGCATCTGCCTTCATCTCAGGAAATGATCCCAGGGTCCTGGGGTTGAGCCCCGCATCGGGCTCCCTGCTCTGCTGGAAAGCCTGCTTCTCTCCCTACCACTCCCCCTGCTGGTGTTCCCTCTCTTGCTGTCTCTGTCAAATAAATAAATAAAATCTTAAAAAAAAAATGGGGTTGAACAGAGTCTGAAGAGGTTTTACAGTTCACAAAATGGACTCATTATAAACAGCCTTAAGTCTTATCCAGTCAACTGTGTAAACTGGGCCGCAGAGTAACATACACTCTCATCAGATCAGCAAGGAATAACAAAATGTTTTAAGTGAAAAACTTCAGATGTAAGTAAAATCACAAGTGTTTGGGCCTACAGGTACAGGGCAGAGGGCAGGTGGCTTGGTCAGGGGCTCTCCCTCTGGGTTCTGGTGTGTGTTCCTTCAGCAGGCTGACTGCAGCAGTCAGCAGTTTTCCCCTAGGATGGTTTCACAATAGAAGGACTCTAAAAAGACACTTGCCCAGGAAACTCTTTTTCCAAGCACCCTAGAGGAAAAGTTCTTGCACGTTCTTCTGGTGACACACCACAAATTCTCTGCCATCCAGTGAAGCCTGCACGGTTGTGCCTCTTCCAGCACGGCTGGCTCTGAGCCCTAGGGATGGGTGGGGGGAGCCTCTTCTTTGGCATTCCATCACAGCACCAGGGGAGTGGATGCTCCTGTGTCTGATTCTCACATTTCTTAGAGTTCCCTTTACTTCTTACTAGCTAATCCTTTGTTACACCAATCCTGTTATAGTTAATCTCTTTACATTAAACTTGCTGGGTTCACTCCCCATTCAGCTTTCTGTCTTGACTGGATCCTGTCTGACAAAACATGCCAGACTACCCATTCTTCATGCAGCTTTCTTTCAGGCTTCTAGCTCTCAAACATCTTTTCAACTGACTGGTCAGTCATGCCTTATTTTAAAAATGACCCTAATATAGGAAATAAACCTGAGGCTTAACATTCACTCCAGTAAAATATCCTTTTATAAAACCAACTTCAAATTCCTATTACACAGTAAATGACTTATCCTTCAGAAATTCACTTACTGCGTAAAGGGAGGCAAGACCTATAAAACCTAGATGAAAACAAAAACTAGATACTAATTTCTTTAAAGGCTACTAGACTATCTCAGCCATAATTAACAATAAAGATATGTTCAGAAATTAACTTAACCATATCGCACAGCTTTTCTTTGGTAACAGGAGAGGTCAGCCAGGAGGGCTAGAAGACATGAAAAAGAAAAACTAAAGGCACACTCAAGTCTGACTATTTAGAATGCTGTGACCACTGCTCAATCTTCTAAATTTTATATGGAAAAAAAAATGGTATTTCTACATTGTAGTTCCTCCTTAATAGCAATAAAAAAAATTAATGATCTTTCTGCACGGCACATACAGAATTCTAGGGATGACAAAGGGAGAGAGATGCAGAGTACTTGGGCACAGAAGTGAAGAGTGGTATGCTGAAAAAGCAAGGGAATAATTATATCTATTTTGTGTATTTACAAGCTAATTTCCCACAATTTAAGTTTATTCTTTACATATTGTAATCTACTTTCTGGAAATACATATGTGTGTGTGTATATACATGTTTTTGAAAAAATCTGAGTATCTCTATTGCTCATCACGGCAAATGGCTTTCAGGTGATAAACCAGATACAAACTTTTATGAACCTTATCATTTTATACAGAGCTTCTCATCTTACACGTTCATTTATGATGGTGATGATGACTAACCTGGTGCATCTGATTTAGAAGGAAAACAGATCTGTTGTTCAAACTGATTTTTGAAGAAATGTATAATTTTTAATAATGTGAAAGAATAAGGAAGACCTTTTTTTAATTTAAGGATAGCACCGTTAAGCCTTCATCAGTGGTATAATGATTATCAGGTACTTCAACTACTATTTGGAGTAAATGATCTTTTCTAAGATTTATTTATCTTAAAGAGAACCCCCAAGCAGACTCCCCACTGAGTGCAGAGCCTGATATGGGGATGGATCCCACAATCCTGAGATCATAATCCAAGCCAAAATCAAGAATCATATGCTCAACCAACTGTCCCACGTAGGTACCCTTACAGTAAAACAATCATCTAATTGAGTGGTACATTTGGTTGATTTTATAAGAGACCACTGTTGCAACAATCTCATTTTTTATGAAGATTCTCAAAAGGACAACAGAAGATTGTTGTACATTATTTAAATCTGGAAGTAAGAGTTTTCATACATTTACTATTTTTAACACACGTTACCAAGTGGACAGTCCATTTTTAAAATATCATATTTTATGTCTTATATTGTACTTGTATAAGAGCTGATGAATTAAATAAAATTCATACTTTCACTTTGTAAACTGTGGCTTTAAAGTACATTTAAGTCTGCTTTTCTACCATAAGATCCATAAACTCCTCTTAGGAGTTAAAACTGACCAACAATCATTGAGCACACATATTCTTACACTTGGGTTTCTACTCAAATTACTAGAGAAATGCACCAATGATGGTCTTTCCTCAGCCTGGCTCCTTAGAAAGCATATCAAAAACAAAGCCTCAACTTGGAATTTTAACCTGGTAACCTAATTCCCAAAGAGTGAAAACAAGTTGGTTCTTATCTAAGTAACAAAAGTTCTGGATGGGTTTGAAATGTTAGACAAATTACCCCCCCCCCAAAAAAAACCCAATTGAAGTAATAAAACAACTTTTAAAGAAACTTTCCTATTTTTCCTACTGTAATAATTTTTTCCAAAACAGAAGAAAAAACTTCTTAGAACTCCAATCACTCTCTCCTTTGCTCCTGTGGATCCACCCACGAAAGTCATCTTGCTGTTATTCTAACAAGTTGAGAAATGGCACGAGCTATTCTTATTCTGTAAAATCTTCATCGAGAGAGCTCTTTCTTACTCATTTCAAGATGAGCTCACTTTAGAGAAGCCTTTATCTTTGATCATGTTATCTAATATTTCCCTCCACCTTCACTATCAAACTATACTGTGATTTTCTTTATAGTTCTTATCACTAAAGGAAACATAACATATACATGATATCAATAAATATTTAGTTTAGTAAGAATGAGCAGGATAACGTCAAAATTTCTGGTAAAAAAAAAAATCTCTGTACCTTCACTGTAAAGTGTTCACAGTGCTGCATCAACTCACAACCAACTGCCTTAGTCTGACTGGAAAGCATAGGAGCCAAGGGGAAGAAGTCATTAATCCATTAATTATTTACATTGAGACGCTTCAAGAATCATATCTTTCTACCTGGCCCTTTTTTTCACAGATGAAGGAGAAACCAAAAACAAACCAACATGAGAGACTGCACAGTCTGAAAAAGAAAATATAGCAGTACCTACACCAGGTTAATTACCAACATTATCACATGTAAATCTTGTTCTGAATAAAGCATTAAACAGGAGGTAATATAACAGTTTTTACTTAAGACAAAGAACTAAAACCAAAGATCAGAAAATGAAATCTGAAATTCACCAGTCAGAAGATGGGCACTTCTCTGCATTTTAAAAGAGTAAAAAGAAATGTCCAACTGGTAACATGTGAATGTCTCAATTTTTAGCCTATTGGCAAAGTTCCAGAGAGAACCAAGCAATATCTGACAGAAACTATATATATAATAGAATTAAAGAATATTTATAACTCTCTAATATCTAAGAAAACAATTATGGAAGGTAACAAAAAAAGTAGTGTGTAAGTAAAAATAATGATTTTAATTTAAAAGTCAAGACTTCTCTAAGGTATTTAAGTAGATAGATACATTATATGCTCTATAAGCACAGGTATTAGGATTTACCTGGCACTCCTGAAGAACAAGATCATGAGCTTAAATTCAACCTTGTTTAGTAAAAGGCTGATAGTAAAAGGTGGACCGTATAGGTAAATAGTTTTCATCCCAAATACATCAGCTTAACTGGGCTCAACCTTGAATTCAGTCTAGAAATTTCTAATTTGTAAAATTCAATTTTACTATCATGCAGTTACTATATCATAAGCCATGTCAATACTGATACCACTAACTTCAGAATTTAGTGGAAGCACTTTCTCTCAGGAGAAAAAAACAATGAATAAAGAGAATATTTAAAAATTTTACGAAGTTTCAAACTTCTTAAAACCCTGCTTTGAGGAGTACTTTGAGGAGTACTTTTTGAAGTACTCCAAAAGCAAACATTTTTATTAAACAGATATGCTAAATATAAATTAAACCTTTCCTATTTGTTAAAATAGATTCCCTAAAAACTTCGGACAACAACTCAGGCCTTAAATAAACTTTGTCAGTTTATGGAATGCTTGAGTGTAAGTAATACAAAACATAATGTTTACAATCCAAATTCAACATTATCTTAGTCTGAGCTTTTACTACAATAGAATTTTTCCAGTACTGTAGCTGCTTATGATAATCAATAGCACCACAGTCACCTTAATTTTAACAGTTCACAGGACAGAACAAAAAAGGTAAACATATGCTGTCACCCAAGGGGAAAAAGTCATAAAACAGATCTGTTAAATTAAACGTTACACAGTAGGGAGAGTAAACTATAACCAAGCAGAGGCTTGGAACACAGCCTGCAAATCAAATACTCTCTACATGTGCAGGGATCACAGTGAGATCAGTGAACCAATCTCAGTGAAAGCTACTTGGTAATCACCATGCAGCAGTGCCACCAGCTGTGGGCTCTCTCAGTATACCCAGATCTTAGAGTGCAAGTTTTGGCCCACAGTGGGCTCTGAAACATCACTGAATAAAATACAAAACAAATACGGCAACAAGAGTTAAGGTATAAAGTATAAGAAAGGTATAAGGAAATGACTGTAATAATTCTCTCTAGACATATATTGTTTTTTAGTTTAAAAACACAACTATTTTAACATTCTAGACCAGGGCCTGGCTAACTTTTTCCTTATATGGCTCTGTGAGCCATAGTCTCTGTTGCAACTTCTCAATTATGCCATTACAGGATGGGTTCCAATAAAACTTTATTTGCAAAATCAGGCTGCAGGCTGTATTTGTCCAATAGGTTATAGTCTGCCAAACCTTGTTCTAGACAATAGTGAGGATACTGCTCACCTAGTCATAATGAATTAACAAGCTAATGTGTTTTTCTCAAGAGGACTGTGCATGTAAAGTTTGCTTTCTCCAGAAAGAACGTCATGCAGAAGAATGTAAGTAGGTCATAACAATGATGGAATGCTGTACAGGACCCATGGTGTTTCTTAATACCAGGATTTTACTCTTAAAGAACATCTAAATTATTTTGCAACACAGGATAATCCTCTACAACTCCAGTTATTTGGATTTTAACATGAACTTTAGGGGAAGAAATCAAACCTTTACGCAATTGGTACTACTGTACATCTACTGTACATCTTGCCTATAGGCAGGTCACAGAGTTCTCGGGAATTAAATTTTCAGTACAAAATTCTGGAAATAATCTGAAGACTCTGGGTCTTCTGTAGTTGAAGTACTATCTTTTCTTTAGTATATGCTACATGTTCTAACCATGTTCCTAAATCTGGTAGTTTGCACAGAAGAGAATGATAATAACTTAAAAAAAAAAAAAACCTCACTATTCCTTGCCTCCATCTGAGAACAGGGCCCAGGATTCTATATTTTTAAAAGATCTCATATAACTGGTGTTACCCATGAGAATACCTAAGGTTCCCAATTAAAATGCCCCAACTGTAATATAAAAAGTCTTTAAAAAAAAAAAAACAAACCTCAAGTTTTAAGTTATAGATGCCAAGTGTGAATGAAATCTAAATGAAAAAAATTGGCATAAAAAAAAAACTTTCTAAAATTTCAAATTTGCTCACAATAAAAATGAATGGCCAAAATTTGGATCTTTCTTTCTTTTTTTTTTTAAGGAAAATCATATCCAAATTGTTTGATACCAGCATGGTTTCTAGGTGAGAGAAATGTGTTAAAATTACAGCTGCTCCCATGAATCATCCAAGGGTATTAGCTGTATCAATGTGTATGTGTTGTGGTAGCAATCCTTTTCCAGGTAACATCTATGCTGTGTCAGGAAGATTTTTAGAACTAACATATTAATTTGTAGGAGTTAAAAATAATAATTGGTTACAAGATAAACCAGGATGGCTTGTGACATACTATTAATACTCCTTTTTAAAAAATAATTACAACCTTAAAATAAAGATCAGAGTTAATATAATTTATAAATCTAAAATTGAAATTTAGAAAGAATCAGCTTCACAAACTTCTAAAACCAGCAGTGCACAACCATATCACTATGGCTTTTTACAATCTATGGCTTTCTTCTGGCCAGATATTCCTCCTTTCTCACCTACTCACCTTCCTCAAAGAATGTACTCCCCACGGTCCAGTTCTTGGCCTCTCCAAACTTTAGTGACTTCTATGGCTTGAGCTAGCACTTCATGCAAATAAGTCCCAAATTACCATCTCTAATCCTAAACTGTTCCACTTAAGTTTTCAAGTACCTCCTGAAGATCTCCATATGGATCATTATTAAAAACCACAAATCAATTGGGTGGCCTACAGAGCCCTGGGAATGTCCACAAATTTTATTAAAATGCTACATGTATGTGTACATGTACCCTTTTCTAGAGATAACCCCGCCATAATTTTCAGTTTCTCAAATGTATATGCAACTCCAAAAACCATATAAACTCAGATAAGTCATATACTATTAGCATACCAAACTCTTTGGTATAAATACCAGAGAGTGTATTTTTAAAAGGGAAAACAAAGTCCAGATTAAACTGTCTAGGAAAGGACTGCTGGTATAGTTAACTTTCCCAAGCAATAGATTCTATAAGCTAGCTAACATCTCCTAATGCAGTGGATCAGCAAATTGCAGCTTAAGGCCAACTGTTTTTATAAAAAGTTTTATTAGAACACTGCCCTGCCTGTTCATTTACATACTGTCTACAGTTACACTTCTGTGCTACAAAGACAGAGTAGTGACAAGAAGCTGTGTAGCTTGCATGTCTAAAATATTTACTCTTTCACTCTTTAAGAAGTTTCACTTACCCCTGGTTTTCTAGATAATCCCTAATTGATTTAAAAAAACCCCACAAAAACACAAAAAAATCCCTACCTAAACTTAATAATCAAAAGAAAATCTATCTTCTCGTTTTATTTGTAAGCAATGCCAGAAACATGTATCAAGCACACATAACTATATTAACGACAGAGTGCGATTTACCTGCCACTGCTGGGCTGCTGTGGAGAGTGTCTGGAATGATCAGAAGGCTCTGACCGTTGGTCAGGTGATCGTGACCGGCTGTGGCGGGGAGGTCTGTCATGTGATCGACCAGAATGATCTGATGCCAGTGACTGAATTTCTGAAATGTCTGTTAGGTAAAAGGGTGCTATTTATTTTCCCATGAAATGATGATAGTAAAATGTAAGGCACTCCAATGATAACAGATACAAGCTACTAAATATAATTTCATATAAAATTGATGTTTTAAGCATTAACTTCATCAACCACTGATAAAAATGATGAGCTGCCTACAGAAAAAACATAGTGACAACATCAATGTACCTTGAAGGCATATGCTAAGTGAAATAAGTCAGAGAAAGACAAAATCAAAACAAAACAAAACAAACAACCACAAAAAAACCACAAACCCACACAACTACCAAACTCACAGAAAAAGAGATCAGATTTGTGGTTACCAGGAGGGTTGGGGGAGGGGAGCAAGGGGAATTAGAGGAAGATGCAAACTTCCAGTTACAAAATAAATGAGCACCAAGGATGTAATGTACAACATGATGACTACAGCTAACAGTCCTGTACTAGGTATATAAAGTTGTTAAAGAGACTAGATCCTAACAGTTCTCATCACAAGGAGAACTTTTTTCCTTTATATCTATAGAATAGATGTTAACCAAACATACTATGGTAATTGTTTCACGATATACCTAAATCAAACCATCATGCTATGCACCTTAAACTTCCACACTGATGTATGTTTTTTCTCAATAAAACTAGAAACTAACTCAAAGTAAACCCTCTACCCCCAATATATATACTTGTAATTCTTAGATTTTGAAGGTGTCTGGCTTGTAGAAAATTATTTCACTCAAACACATCAAATCTTCCTACTACATCAGTAAGTCACTTAAAGGGACTCTGCAAACAGAACTGTACTCACCATCTCTCTCAGAGGCATTAGCAGAGTGGATACTGTCAGAAAGATCAGGGACATTCAGTAGGGTAGCCCGCTCATCCCTCTGAACTACCATTTTTAATTTGCCTTTAGACCTTTCTATCAATGTCTTTGCATCCGTCAGTGACATATTTTCTGTCACAGTACCATTTATCTGCAACAGAAAAGAAACTAGGTTGAAAATAAATGACAAAAATACAAATGTTAAGTTAATGTTATGAAACAGGAATATTTAAATTATCCTTGGCTTGCTGTAAGACCAAAATATTCCCTTTATACTTTCCTCTATTATCACAGTGCTCCTCTTCCCTGAAATAATAAAATTTTAATACACTATTGCTTTATCAGAAAACCCAAATTAGTATCACCAAGCCTGTCACTTTCTATTAATTATAAGCAAACTAACAAACATTTCAATAATATTTAGAGCAGTTATCAAAACACTTATTGTATAAGATTAGACATATCTACCTATAAAGTAGCTCCTATCACTGAATGATACTCATTTGTAGCAATTAATTTGCTCAGGATGACTCCACGTCTAAAGAAAAACATCAGTGTTGACATGTAATAATGGACAAACCATTCTTGCCCATCAAAAATGGCAAACCATCCAGTGCCCCAAACACTGATTTTTATTTTTTTTGGCAAAATTGCTTTGAACATTAGCAGAAGCTATAAGGTTACATTAGAATTTTTTTCTATTTCAGTTCCTTAAAATGTAAGAACAGGACTCTACCTTTAATACAACATCGCCTTCTTGAATATTGCCATCTCTTGCTGCCAAACTATCTTGTGAAATTTCCTTTACAAATATATGGCTGGCCAATCGAAGACCATATTCTGAAAAAATATATTTAAATCTTTAGTGTAAAATGCTAAGAAACTTAGAGTTTAAAAGAATAGTAAAAAAAATAAAAGCATAGTAGTAATCACCACATTGAGTTTTTAAGTACAATCAATAACAAGAAATTATTAACTACCCTGCAAAGATGACATTTCCTCTAATCATCAAAAGTGTGCATGTCAATGAGAAAGCAAAGGAAGTATGTGATTCAAGTAGAAGACTGACAGACCTTATTCCCATTTTACTCAGAGAAAAAAGCCCTGAAGAGCAAACCATTTCTTTCTATGTTGTAATAATACACTAGCTTCTCAGAAGATTTAATGAAAATAATTCAAAAAAATGAACTGCCTGAGGTTGGACAAACTCTGGAAAAGTTAACAATTTTATTGATCACTTGTGTTACCAAGCATACTGTTTTTGTTTTCCCCAATTTCCTAGAGGGAAAGTATTTCCAATTCTACAAACCTCTAACACTGGAGAGACATATGCAGAGCATTAGGACATAAACTCTCTACTAGTGCAAACAAAGGCTTTAACTAGCTGAGCAGATACAGGCAGGAGTTATAAATGCCAGTCCTTTCCTTTCAACACCAACCAAGTATCCAAAAATGAGGCAACATTAATTCTATCTGGTCAGAGCTGAGGAAGGTACCAGGAGAGTCCAGAAAACTGTCCAGGAACCTGCAAAACTGTAGAATTCTGTTTGTAAATGAGAATAATGGCGACAACGTAACGTCAACAGGAGAAGCACTGCTCCTGGTTCTCTCAGGAGAGAGAAAAGGACTGTGTCTTTCTGCATTAAGTAAAAGGGGGGGAAAAACAAAAAAACCATATTGGGGTTTTTGCTTTTAATATGGGATGGGTAGCAGGTCAGCTAACTCAAGCTTTTATAAGTTACATCAGAGTTATAGCTTAATGTAAAACAAATACACAAAGAGTGCTCATAAGCAGGAAAATCAGGGTAAAAAAAAATAAAAAGACTTTTGAGGGGATATAGGCAGGCAAGTATATGTGCTTAATAAATGGTTGTTTTATCACAAAAGACTAGAGTATTGATGACAAACCTGCCCTTATTTAAAATTTATAAGTTACAGGGGAACCTGGGTGGCTCAGTTAAGCATTTGCTTTTAACTCAGATCATTATTCCAGGGCCTGGGATGGAGCCCCTGTCAGTCTTTCTGCTCAGTGAGAAGCTTGACTTTCCCTCTTCCTCTGCCCCTAGCCACCCCCTCAGGCTCTCTCTCTCTCTCACAAATAAATGAAAAAATCTTAAAAAAAAAAAAAAGATTAAAAAAGTCATAAATGACCAACAGAAAGATGACTTCAAAATAATCCTCATATATTCATTTACTCCAAGTGTTTCCTTGGGTAAATATTAACTATGTGCCAGGCACTGTGGATAAAAAGCAGCAAATGAGAGATAGTCCCTGTGCTCTGGCAACTTCCACACACAGTAGGGGCAAATATAAGTGTGAGAGGAAGTCGGATAAAGGCAATACAGGGTTCCATGTCCAGTATGGAGTCTGAGAAGGCTTCCCTGAAGAAGAAATACTAAAGTGGAAATACTACTAAACCAGAAGGATGAAGGGGGGGGTGGTAGAGACAGGATGATTAAAAGCAAATGCATCTCTGTGAAGGTGTCTATAGAACTGACTGCAAGGGATCCAGAGGCTAGTTTTTGAGACTCATTAAGTTTACTTAAGAGGTGAGGGTTGCTCACCAGACCAAAAAAAAAAAAAAATTAACTATTAGAGGATGTGAGGTAACTAAGATATCATGTAAATGATGGCTGTGATAAACTTGACTGTGATCATTTTATTATGTATATCAAACCATCATGTTTGTATCTTAAATGTATAAAATTTTATGTATTTATATACAATGTTAATTACATCTCAATACGGCTGAAAGAAAAGATTATGGTAGCCTGGATAAGGGTGCTGGCAATGGAGAAAGGCAGAAGTGGAATGGTTATTTAAGAGTGGTATTTAGGGGGACACCCGGGTGGCTCAGTGGGTTAAAGCCCCTGCTTTTGGCTCAGGTCATGATCTCTGGGTCCTGGGATTGAGCCCCGCATCGGGCTCTCTGCTTAGCAGGGAGCTTGCTTCCTCCTCTTTCTCTGCCTGCCTCTCTGCGTACCTGTGATCTCTCTCTCTGTCAAATAAATAAATAAATAAAATCTTAAAAAAAAAAAAAAAAAGAGGGGTATTTAGGAACTCAGCATGTATTAAGTGGGTACAGGGAAGTGAAGAAAAGAGAGATGCTAAGGATAACTACCATATTATCCCTAAGTGGCATGAGAAACCAGGTAGATGGGAATATATACCAAATGAGTGACTTCGTAAGAAACACAAAAATTTTAAGAGGAAGATGTGAGTTTCATTCAAGATGCGCTGAGTTTGAGGGAGCCACATGAAACACAGAAGTGAGTATGCCTAATGGTCAGCTGGCTCACAAAAGTACACAGACATAGACTGGAGAAATAAGTTTTGCCATCAGCAGCTGATAACTGAGGCAATGAGTAGATGAGACTGCCTAAAGAGGTTATGTTGAAGAAAAAAAGAGATTCTGCAACAGTAATCTACCTAAGAATAGAGGGTAGGATGAGGAGAATGAAGTTGCAAAGGATACAGAAAGGGGGTGGGAGACCCAGAAGGACACAGTATTATTATTCTCTTGAAGCCAAGAGAGGTCATTATTTCAAAACACAGGAAATCGTGCTTGCTTCAGCAGCACATATATAAAATATAGGAAATGGTTAATGCTATGCAAAATGGTACTAAAAAGGCAAGTAAAATAAAGACTGAAAATTTCTACTGAATTAGTGCGCATGGTTTGGGGAGCAAGGTGAACAGGTATCAGGCCAGAGAGGGTTGGAAAATAAGTGGTAAAATGAAGCAGAAACAGCAGGGATAGACGGTTTGAGAAATATGCTAGAGTAAGGTGGGGAGCAAGAACTAGAAAAAGGTCTGGCAGGTGCTAGTAGAGCAGATCAAAGTAAGCCCGCATGATATTCTTAGTACAACACTTTTTACCAAAATGATCAGTCACAGATGATCATTTGATCATCCACAGCAGGAGGATGCCACATTCAGATTCATTCTTATCAAATCTGATTAAGTGAGGAGAGGCAGCTGGCTTCAGTTTCAAAAATGTTAAAGATATCCTGCATTACAGAGAGATGCCCTATCAGGGGGCTCCTTCTTCTTAATGTCTTCATTTAAAAAGTATTCTGCCCCCCGCTCCCCACCAAGTCCAAGATTTCTTCTCATGGTTATGCTACTACTGATCCTAACAGCTAGGTAAAACACTGAATTTGAGCTTAGTGATGGTATGAAATTTATATTAGGCTATCCTAATCAAAAGAAATCCAAAATCCAACTACTGGACAATTTATTTGAAGGACTATCTGCTACAACAAAATAATTCAAGAGGAAAGAGATGATCCATGAAGCCTGCTAAATGGGACATGACTTATGGCAACAGGACATAACAATGAAGATAACAAAAGACAACAAAAGCAAGGATAGGAAGGGATGGCAATTTTACTTCTTACCAGTTAGTGTTAACATTTGCATGTGAAAATGATAAGCGAGTTGGTAGAGAATACCTTCATTTTTCCGGGATTTCACCAATGTGACTTTGGTGGGTTTGGCAGGTTGACTGGAGGCCACAGATCGCCTATCAGACCGTGGGGACAAACTCCTCTCTCTGCTTGCACTTCTATCCCTTGCCCAACTCTTCTCACTCCTTCTACTGACCAGACCACCACGGCTGCTTCTTGGGTCATGGACTTCCTCATCATAACTATCTTCTTCATTCTCAGATACCGGTTCAGGATCAGGACGACTAACTGGTATCTGAACTTTCTTCTTCCTCCGAATGGTCTACAAATAAAATTCACAAAAAAGCTTACTGATTTCCATATACACTTTCATTTCTAAGAGAAAGGAAAATTACAGTTTTCTGGTCCCATATCAATTAAACTAATTATGAATCAGAGAGACACAATACACAACAAATTACTAGGAAATACATTTCCATAATGGTTGTGTTTTCTGCTCTCTTGACAAACAGATCTGGTTAAGAACCAAATTTGGAATAGTGAGCCAAATGAAGTCCTTAGTTAGTTAATTCAGAAAGATTTTCCAGGTGTAATAATCATAAGCTTGAAGAAAAACTAGTAATTATTGGTAGTTGAAAAAAGGATGGAACACTGTACTCTAATACCATCAAATATACTGTAAGTTGCTACCAAGCAAATTTGCAAACCCAACTTAACTCCTTGAGATTTTCAGAATCCATCAGTCTCAAGGCCCACAACTGTCCTACTGAAACTCTTAACAGAGAAATTTACTGTACTTACACACTAACATTCAACTTAGTAAAGTTGGAGCTAATAACTCTGTTATACTTCACCAATACAAACTGCTTTCAGTTTCTTTGTCTCTCCAATTTGTAATTTCTCCTCTTGGTATAAATCCCTTCTTCTGGCTTTCTTTCTTCAATGATTCTGGTAAGTGGTTCAATTTTCCCTGTTCATTTATTTCCTTCACTTTCTGTAGGTTCAAGATCTACAAGCATTACCTTCTGATTGAGTGGCCTCTTAACCCTTGGACTGCGTGCACCTCACCTTCTCACCCTGATATACCCAGGATCCCATGAGAGATCTGTAAGATCTTCTTGGGTTAATACTCCTTGTCTTCTACTTCTGATGCCTTGATCTACGAAACTTTTCTATTCCCATCCGCTTTCAGATTCCTTTCTCTCCTGTTCTCCCAGTCCATTAATTTCTTCCTGGTTTCACCTGCCTTGCTCCCAAGTTTTCGTGGAATGTCATCCTATGATATTTAAATGACTTTCTCTTGACCTCTCAATCACCTGCCATGACAAACTCCAGTCCTGTATTATCTTTACTTTCAGATGGCTTCATTTCCACACTTTGCTGAGTAGGTCCTCCATAAATTCATTTTACTTGACATAATTCTTTTGCTTGTTCAATACTCCTTTCCTCTACCTCATGCCTCTCTATGGAATTTGCTAACACGTGTCCCAAAACCATTCTCCAAGATCCCAATCGCTTAGCCTGACTTACAGAGATCAGTGCCTTTCACTTCCCTTATAAGCCTACATTTTTTCAGTATCTCATTTATTTAGTCTTCTCTTGGGGCTCAAGTTGACCCTCTTCGTGTATGAATGAAATCCTCCCATATGAGCTCTTATGCTTATCCCTACCCACCTTCAACACCTTCTTCATCAATAACAACCCCTGAAGGTACTTACAATTTTCATCTCTCCCTCAAATTTGTCCCCTGCCTACTACTCATCTGTTCATTAATCTTCTATTCCGCTGTCTTGCTACGTATTTCCAAGTTATCCTATCTCTTCCCTTTGTGGCTAATTTTCTTCAAAGGGCTGCTCTACAGTTAATACTGCTTGCTGCTCCTTTCTACTTCAAAGGGTGATCAGAAAAGGCCCTTCTGAGGAAACAACACTGAAGCTGAAAAAGCAGCAAGATGCCAATACATGAAAAGAAGAGACAGGTCAGTTTCCTGTTAGGAACTGAGAGAAGGCTGTCTGTCTTTCCACCCTCTGTGCCCCATAGTTCAGGCTCTTATCAAGTAACATTTACTATAAAGCATTCTTAACTGACTCTCTGCATTTTAGTGAAATCTCTATTTCAATCTCCAACAAACTACTTTGAAGTAATACTTTTGCAGTATTACTTTTTTAAATCTTCAATTCCTCCCTAGCAATACACAAACAAAAATAAAGTAACCAGATAAGGACTAGGAGCTTTCCATGTCTTCCTCCAAGAGAGCGCCTGCTACCTCTTTGGTAATTTATTGCACCTGAAACTACTCTCAATCTCTGATGTGCATTATGGTTATGACTGTGTATACCCATCTATCCTATTAAGATTCAAGTGTCTTAGAGAAGGTCCTTGAAGGATAAAGCATTTAACTATATCTATAATGAAATATAATAAAGTTAACTTTTTAACTTATTGAAAAACATCCAATCCTGATATAATTCTCTACATATACTGTAGTTAATGGTTACAAACTTATAAGAAGATATTTTGCAGGTTTGACAATTATGCTTGATTTTAACACCGAAAATTTTTAAAAAGAAATTTGGGGGGGGAAATGTTTACTTCAAAACAGTTTAGCTAAATTATAGATTCAAATGTAAAATAAAACAATGAAATCCTTTAAGTACTAGAATAAAGTATAGGATATATACTTTTATAACTCTGATAAGGTAAAGGCTTTTATAAGCCTGACACCAAAGACTGAACCAAGTGAACATCTGACAGATATGACAACATAAAAATGAAAGCATTTCAGTGTTGAAACAAAATGACATAAAAAAACAACCCCTCCAATCACCATAAATAACTTACACTCACAAAAGCAAATGGGCAAACAATACATGTAGTATACATGACATAAGGCTAACCATCCTAATATACACAGTTCTTTAGTACAACAATCATCACCATAGAGATACGAAAGAATAAGCAAAAAGGAAGCATAAATGGGCAGTATATACACTACGAGATGATCAAACTCATTTGTACTATAAAATATTTCATTTGAAATACTATGTTCAGTCTCTTTGGCAGACTTAAAAACTGTTGATAAAAATGAACTTTCAATGCCCTACTGGCTTTCTGAAGGGCACTGGCAATACATATATCAAGTCATTCATGCCTTCTGGCTGGAAAGCCACTCGTAAGAAGTTATTCCTAAACAGTAACTGAAGAGGTAGGTAGAAACACAATGATCTTCAACACAGTACTTTTTTTTAATGCCTATAGACACTGGACACTGAAATGCCCACCTGTGAATGGGTTAGGTAAGTAGCCACATGGAGATATACTGAAGTGCTCAAAGAAGTCATCTCTAGGAGATGTTTCTGTCCAATCATTTACTTCATAACGCTTTTTTAGGATGGTCAGAATTTTAATGAAATTTATACATGCTCATTGTGTCATAAACTATTTCTAACTTCACATTGTTTATGGTAGTTATATTATCTAGGAGAGTTCTAACATTTTAGTTCAACAGAAAAGAAATAATTTATTTGCTTAATACCCAAGGAGCTCTTAGTTTATGGAAAGATAATCATAAAAATAACCAACTACCCCAATATAACAGCACAGGGAAGAAAAGAGATTAGCAGAGGGGGGTGGGGGAAGAGGAGCTGGTTATTCAGAACTGAAAAAAACAAAACTAAACAAGCAAAAACAATGTATATATGACCTTGAGGTTCTGGTTATGGCTGGGGATGAATTAAGAATTAAGAAAGACACCTCACAATGAAAGATCACAATCTAAGACATGGGTTTTATTCTAAAAGTGATATGGCAATGACAAAGTAAGACACTATTCAATCGCTTCAAACGTAGAAATGAAAAACAGCTCTCTGATGATTAAAACACCCTTCTAGGGGAACCTGGGTGGCTCAGTGGGTTAAGGCCTCTGCCTTCGGCTCAGGTCATGATCTCAGGGTCCTGGGTTCGAGGCCCGCATCGGGCTCTCTGCTCAGCAGGGAGCCTGCTTCCTCCTCTCTCTCTCTCTGCCTGCCTCTCAGCCTACTTGTGATCTGATCTCTCTGTGTCAAATAAATAAATAAAACCTTTAAAAAAAAAAAACAAAACACCCTTCTACCCAATCTCCCTATAACCTCTCCCTATAGAGCAAAAAATACTTGCCCAACCTTCCTGAGTTCTGCCTTTCCAACTCATGTAGCTAACTACAGTCAGAGAAAAACCCATCCTTAAGCTGTCCCAATCCTTTTCCTATTTCAAATACATTACAGGTTTTTTCTATTTCTATTTTATTCTATTTCTATTTCCATTTCCCAATTTCTACTGGGAAAAGTCTAGAGTGTAGGAATACAACTTTCTCAGATGCATTACTGATGTGGAGTATGTATGTTGAGTATTTTGCATGGCAAACAAAACAGCTCAACACCTCAGAGGAACAGAGAGCATAAAAAGTTGAGGTTATTGGTGAAGATCACAACCTCATGTACAGAGAGAAAAATCCAATTTACCTAAGGTGCTCACATTGGAATGCGCAACTGAAAAACACTATAAATAATAATAACAATGCTCAGGATCAGCAGCTAAGGCAAGAATGCTAAAACTGACTCAGTTTTAAGATAAGCAATTTTAAAAATTAGCAATTTGCTTCCATAAACACTAAAATCTCATGTTCTAAAAACTGTTTAAAAACTCTACCACCCACTAGCCAGTATGTATATGAACTATGACTTAAAAATAACATTACAGTTGTAAAAATATAATTAAAATTGAAGTTGTGAAAATAAATGACTCAAAAGAAGACGTCTGTCATTTGGAATGCAGTAACTCAAGAGTGGATCTACTGAGATTTGATAAAACTCTTAGCTCACCATAATTAATACTGGTGTGGAAATAAACCATATGGTAAGCAGCCTTGCTTACACAAGGGAAGGGGGCCTAGCAACTGTGGGGTGCACGATCTCAGGGAATACAACTTCTATATCTCGCCCAATCCCTAAGGTCAAAACACAATGCAGGCCTTCCCCTCATGCCCTCTCCCTTCCGTTGGGTCCACTGTGGTTCTGAGTGTCTGCTAGGAATTAGAAAAGTTTTCAATAGACAAGGCAGGGCAAACCACCTAGCTGCCTACTCTGCCTCTTCTTCCTGCTCTTTATACCTGATCTAAGGCTTCAAAGCAGTGCCTTTATAAGGACTTTCAGAAGATAGATGGGCAAAAACATGGGGGAGGAGCAAAGTGGGTTAAAAAAAGCTAATATGCTCCTAAATGTGGATATAAATTTAAATAGGACTTTTATATTAAATCTATTTTGTGCCACATTTGCTTAGTTTTACCTGTGATTTGAAGCCAGTTATCAAGAGTTAACTGAACTTCTTTTTCCTTGCTTAAAAAAAAAAAAACACTTCTTAGAGAAATAATGAAATAGAAGACAGATTCCAGCTATATACTAAAACAGTGACATTAAAATGCACCCTGAACAACCCTACAAAGAAAATCTTAACACTTTCTCTCTTCTCAAACTGTATCACAGTAACAAGGAAAGTGGTTGATAATGTATGTGTTCAAGGGACAATGTAAAACTTGCCCATTAAACAAATCCTGTAACAGAAAACAGGACTAAATATTTCAAACAGACTACATGCCAAGATTCAGTCTAACTTAAGTACTTAAAAAAGAAGGAAACATTAAGGCATAAAAAGGTGACCATTCAATCACCCCCGTCTTCCCTCTTCAATTAAAAAAAAAAAAAAATCTGGGGCACCTGGGATAGAGCCGCCCAATCAGGTTCTCTGCTCAGCAGGGAGCCTGCTTCCTCCTCTCTCTCTGCCTGCCTCTGTGCCTACCTGTGATCTCTCTCTGCCAAAAAAAAAAAAAAAAAATCCTAGTATCTAAACTTTGAGAAAATATACACATGGTGATAAAACATCACCAGTATTAGAAGAAACACTCCTGTAAGCTAACTTTAGAACTACATTTATTAACTAACTACTGATCCAGTTTTCATTTTCTACATTTAATTTATTAACTAACTACTGATCCAGTTTTCATTTTCTTAAAGGGTTAAGATGAATTTAAAAAACTAGAAGGATATCAATGATAAAGTTGATACTTTTACAAAATTAAAGGCAAAAGATACTTACAATTTTTGCATTCTTCCCACTTTTCCTTAGTTGCTGAACAGCAAAAGCATGTTCAACATTATCCATTGAAACTCCATTAACCATTGCAACTCGGTCATTTTCCCTAAGGAAAAAGGTAACCAAAATAACATGTTAGATAAAAACATACAGAAAAGTTTGTGAATACATTTTCAAGATGAGTACTTCCACAAAAATATTTCAATTATAGGCTAGTTAATCTATTTGTCTTCAGATCAATGATACAATAATGTCAAATGATTTACTTTCTGATCTCCTACAACATTTAGTAACTAACCACAGACCATTAATTTTTTTAAATCATTAATACAATGTTTTTACAAAAGAGTGAACAGGTACCACAATACAAAAAATAATTTTTGGTGGTACAATTAGAGGGCATTAAATGTTATTATGTTACATAGCTGGAAAAAATGATTCCCTTTTTAAAAAATAAAGTCTTTCTCCTTTCAGTTTTCTTTCAATCTTTCAGACTATACACTAACTGTTTTGCTAGGCAGCATATCTTTTGCCTCCCTTTATCTTGTTTATCTTAACTGAACAATAAGGACAAGACTAAGGGTGAGAGGTTCCTGAAGGCTAAATTCCTCCCCAAACTGAGTAACAAGTTTTCTTTTCACCATCTTTACTTTTACAGTAACCACCTACGTAAGGTTAAGGGATACTAGCTTTCCATTTATGATAAAGATAAGTAGAAATGTATGTTAATTTAAAGAAATCACTAGCAGAGTTTGCCAGTGACTGAGGGTAGGAACAGTGCTTATAACACAGGTACCCAAAAGAAACATGCTTACTGTAGCTGTCCTTCAGCAGGTCCCCCTTTCAGCACATCTGAAATTACTATGGAAGTTTCCCCACTCTGAAAATGAGGGTTGTCTCTTCCACCAGATATTGCAATTCCAAATCCAAATCCAGGAGCCTAAAGTAATAATTAAGGAAAAACACTGCTATTATGAAAAATAATTGTTCACTGTATCATACAATCTAAAAAAGTTTAAAATATAAAAATTACCATCTTACTACATCTGTGATCCAAACACTTGTGTGGATACATATTGGAATGATCTATTCTGGTATGGGAATGCATACTCTGATAAATTAAATGCTGGACATAAAAGAATATTAAAATTTGCTGATTACATGAACGCTAAGTACTAAAATGTATTTTAAAATTCTGAACACTGAAATCCTGCATTTACTTTTGATTATGAGAAGAGCTCCTGAAGGTACTGGCAATGCATTAGTGTGATATCACAAAACTGGCAAATAATTTATAGAATGAACACTTAATTAGTATAAACATCTGGTACCATTTTGTATAAAATATCAATAAGCTGTGAAAATCGAATATGTTATTTCAACTTCCTTCAATCATGCTAAAAATCTCTTTAGAAGTAATACATTATAATAATGTCTTATATGCACATTGCATAGAACAGGAAGTAGAACCGTATCAAACTGTTTAAAAAATATTTTTAATGGGGAGCCTGGTTGACTCAGTCATTAAGCGCCTGCCTTCTGCTCAGGTCATAATCCCAGGGTCTGGGATTGAGCCCCACATCATGCTCCCAGCTCTACGAGAATGCCTCTCCCTCTCCCACTCCCCCTGCTTGTGTTCCCTCTCTCGCTGTCTCTCTCTGTCAAATAAATAAATACAATCTTTAAATAAATAAATAAAATATATTTTTAATTAAAGAAAATAACAAACAATATACTTTTAAATGAGCTGAAAATCTTAATCACAATGACTAAGGGCAGACCAATACAAAGAAAATTCAAAATATTTCCAAGTTATTAAAAAATTACCGAAATTTGTACCATTCCCTTGAAAGAAAATGAACTATTCATAGTAGTCTAAAGAAACATTAAATACTTTCCTAGGGTTCCAGAATCACTAAAGCAGAGGAGTGTGTTTTCATACTATACAGTACAATCCAAACCACCTGATGACATAGGCTGTCTAGTTCACAACGAAGGAGACTACATCCACCATGGACTTCCCTCCCAACCCAAAGCCTACTGAAGTAGCAAAAGAAAAAGAAAGAAAAACAACTCTTCTTAAAAAAAGAATAAACACGGGGGCGTATAGGTGGCTCAGTCAGTTAAGTGTCTGCCTTCACTGGGATCAAAGCCCCACATCAAGCTCCCTGATCAGGGAGAAGCCTGTCTCTCCTTTTCCCTCTGCCATTCCCCCAACTTGGGCTCTGTGGCTCTCTCTGTCACATAAATAAATAAAATCTTAAAAAAAAAAAAGAATAAACACCAGTAATTCCACTCATAGGTACATAAAACCCCTCATTGGAAACATACGTCCGCAAGAAGACTTAAACCCAAATGTCTACAGCAGCATCATTTATAATAGCTAAAAAAGGGAAAACAACCCATGTGTCCATCAACTAGTGAATGGATAAGTAAAAATGTGGTTTAGCCATAAAATGGAATATTATTTGCAACAAAAAGAAATGAAGCTCTAACACATGCTGTAAAAGAAGTCAATAACAAAAGACCATATATAGTATAATTCCATTTATAAGAAATGTTCAGAAAAGACAAATCTGTAAAGACAGACAAATCTATAAAGCGGTGGTTATCTAAAGCAAGGAGTAGGGCACCTGGGTGGCTCAGTGGGTTAAAGCCTCTGTCTTCAGCTCAGGTCATGGTCTCAGGGTCCTGGGATCGAGGCCCGCATCGGGCTTTCTGCTCGGCAGGGAGCCTGCTTCCTCCTCTCTCTGCCTGCCTCTCTGCCTACTTGTGATCTCTCTCTCTCTGTCAAATAAATAAATAAAATCTTAAAAAAAAAAAATAAAGCAAGGAGTGGAAAAGGAGATACTGGGGCGTAATGGCTTACAGTACAGTATTTCTTTTTAGGGTAATGAAAATATGTAAGAAATGACTGGTGATGGTCATACAACTCTGTGAACATACTAAGAACTACTGAATTGTATGCTTTGAAAGATGAAATGCATGGTATATGAATTATACTGCAATAAGGCTAATGCAAAAAAAGGTTAATGTTGAAAAAATAAACAGGAAAACTCTGCGTAGCCAAAAACAATGGCATCTGTATGACTCCATCTTCCTATATATCCTTCTAAAATAATAGTACAAGATCTCTCTGATATGAGGAACTTGAGGGACAGGGTGGGGGNAGGGAGGGAAAAATAATGAAACAAGATGGGATGGGGAAGGAGACAAACCATAAGAGACTTCTAATCTCATAAAACAAACTGAGGGTTACTGGGGGGTGGGAGGGTAGGGATAGGGTGGATGGGTTATGGACATTGGGGAGGGTTTGTGCTTTGGTGAATGCTGTGAAAGATGTAAGCCTGATGATTCACAGACCTGTACCCCCTGGGCAAAGAATAAAAATAAAATTAAAAAAAAAAGAAAAAAAAAAAGAAAAAGAAAGAAACAACTGTTGGCACAGAATTAGGAAATACAAGAAACTACTTTACAGAACAAATTCAAATACGTTTGAAAACCCTGATGAACCAGGAACACCTAGATGGCTCAGTTGGTTAAGCGTCTGCCTTCAGCTCAAGTCAGGATCCCAGTGTCCTGGAATTCAGCCCCACATCAGGCTTCCTGCTCAGCAGGGAGTCTGTTTCTTCCTCTGCCCCTTCTCTCCCACACCCCCCCAGACTTGTGTGCACCCGTGCGCTCATAATAAATAAATAAATACATACATACATAAATAAATAAAATCTTCAAAAAAAAAAAGAGAAGGAAAAAGAAAATCTAGATGAACCAGATTACTGAAATGACTCAAATTAAAAACGCAATTTAAACAATGCAATTTCTGGAGATGAAATGGAGAAAACTATCCCACAAAAAAAGCACCAGCCACATATGATTTCATAGGGATATTCTACCAAGACATCATTCTCCAGGTAGCCTCAAAGCTCCCTAAATTGTTCCAGAGCACTGAAAATGAAGGAAAGCTTCTAAACCTATAAAGCAACTATAATATTGACATCTAAATGACAGTGACTGTCCATAAAAACAGAGCCCCATTCCAAATATTAAAGCTCAAAATGATTTCTTAATAACTATACAAAAAGGTATTAAGCAAAAAAAGATCAAACAGAGGGCAACTGCATACAAATACTGCATGACAAAAGGATTTATTACAGGAATGCAAGATTGATGTATAAAGAAATTCACTGGTGTTATACATATATCCTATTACTAAATCTACAGGAAAAAAATTCTATGATTATATCCACAGACCTTAAAAGAGCCTTGGACAAAAATCCAACAGTTACTATTAATAAAAAAAATTTTCAAGAAAATTCGTTCAATCTCTTGTGATAGTTGCTTTTTATTATAGTATATGAAGAAAATCCAGGTACACACACATACATGCAGTTAAAAATGAAGAGTTATTTTAGTAGCCCTTTTAGGTGATTATGGATATTCACATTTGATTTTATACCAAAACTTGGTGTGAGTTTCTTAACAGCTGCAATGTACAATCTGAAATATATCAATGAATTTTTTGTACTCAAATACTCATTGGCAGGTTTTTCACTTCTAGTGGGTATTTTAACCATCATGGTTTTATAATAGCATGCCTTGGTCATTTGAAAAATACACAAATCTTTCAAAGGATAACATATTTCATTATATATATATTTTAAAAATTGTGTATTGTGGTGCCTGGGTGGCTTGGTCGGTTAAATATCTGACTTCGGCTCAGGTCATGATCTCAGGGTCCTGGGATGGAGCTTCCCATCGCTCTGGGCTCAGGGGGAGTCTGCTTGTCCCTCTGCCCCTCCCCACCCCTCTACTCCAGCCCTGCTCATACTCTCACACTCTCAAATTCTCAGATAAATAAAATAACAAAAAAATAAAAATAAAGATTGTGTATTAATATCATCAGCAACCTCATCCAAATCTGCAAGTACTGAAGAGCTATCCACTCAGGGTAGTAGATGAAGCAAATGTTAGTTTTTGTTTTAAATTCAATTTTCTTTATTGGCAACAAATACATCAGAATTGCTTCCCCTGAAGCATCAGGTACTCATTCATTTGAGAAAAATGTCTATCAAATATTCAACTCTGGATAACCACATATTCCTTCAGGTAAAAATAGTGTTACACACAGATATATACACAAATTGTTTCCAATTCAAACAATCACAAAAGTACTTCAGTTTATTTTTTTTTAAGATTTTATTTATTTATTTGACAGAGAGAGAGAGAGATCACAAGTAGGCAGAGGCAGGCAGAGAGAGAGGGGGAAGCAGGCTCCTTGCCGAGCAGGGAGCCCGATGCAGGCCTCGATCCCAGGACCCTGAGATCATGACCTGAGCCGAAGGCAGAGGCTTTAACCCACTGAGCCAACCAGGCGCGCAGTACTTCAGTTTAAAGGGTCTTATGCATAGATCCCATTTCAATGCATAATTTTAAAACTGTACTCAAAAGCTGAGATGTGGTAAAACTAAACTAATAATTTTTACTGGCTCAAATCATTCTGAAACAAACTTGGAACTGTTCCTTAAACTCTGAACAGAGTAGTGAACTCACTACTACTCTGTGTGGTAGTGAGTGTTAGTAATGGTTGATGCCATTGCTTTGATTTGGGCGATGGCAGCCAGTTTTACCCAACACTGCTTCTGCACCTTTACTACAAAAATATCAACATAGTGAAAAAGACATTTTCATACCGTTAGGAAAATAATTTGCCCTTGAGCCTAAAAAGTTTTCACAGACATTTTGGGGGTCCTCAGGCCATACTTTGAAAAAACTGGTACTAGGAACTACTAAAAAATAAGAAAAAGAGGGGAAAAAACCCATCAAAATAACAATAAGACAATGAAACAGATCATCTGCAGAAGCTATATAAGATGTTAAAACTCATAATTAGAGAAATGCAAATTAAAACCACACAGTGAATAGTAAAACTTAAAGTATGACAAGACATTTTATTGGGAAGGCTGTAGAGAAGGAAGTACTCTTACACACTGCGGATGGATATGTAAACTGTAATTCTTTAGGAATTTGTTAATACCTAACAAAATTATAAAAGCACTAATCTTTTGACAGAGCAAACCAATTTCTAGGAATTTTACCTGAAGATACATATACATCTCCAACAATATGAAAATACATACACAGTTATTCCTTGCAGATTGTTTGTTAATTGCAAATACTGGGGAAAAACCTAAATGCCCAAGGAATACCTATAGAACAGTGGGTAGGGTTATTCTTTTGCTTTTTATCCTCCTTGGAAGAGGTTCAGACTAATCTTTCATCCTATATACTTTTATATTGTTCATTTACATCTTGCTTGGTAATTCTTTTCTTTAAAAATGTTAAAATAACATAGAAATATTATAAAGAAATGCTGAAAATATCAGGAACTTCCAATGAGAAAGACAGAGATGAGAAGATATTTTCCTTTAGATTTACTTGTGAGCAAATCTAGGTGTAGTTTATGGCTGCAGTGAGCCAGGGTCAAAAACTTGGCCTGGACCACTGCTTCTATGCAGTTCTGGCACTTCGTAACGCATGTAAATCCTGGATCAGTGCTTGCTACAGTTCATTTAATGACTAGCCAGAGGTCTGTGGTCCCTAAATCTGGCTAGGGATGAGTATCACCTGGGAAGTTTCAAAAGCACTTGCTGATGTACAACACCCCACCTCATACAATTTAGAAAAAAAAAAAAATGGAAGAGGCAAGATGGCAGGCATTTTTTTTTTTAAGATTTTATTTATGTATTTGACAGAGAGAGAGAGTGCAAAAGCAGGGCCAGTGGCAGGCAGAGGGAAAGGGAGAAGCAGGCTCCCTACTGAGCAAGGAGCCCAAAGCAGGGCCTGGGATCATGACCTGAGGTGAAGGCAGATACTTAACTGACTGAGCCACCCAGGCACCCCTGGCAGGCATTTTTAAAAAAGTGATTCTAGGGCACCTGGGTGGCTCAGTGGGTTAAAGCCCCTGCCTTCAGCTCAGGTCATGATCTCAGGGTCCTGGGATGGAGCCCCACACTGGGCTCCCTGCTCAGCCAGGAGCCTGCTTCCTCCTCTCTCTCTGCCTGCCTCTCAGCCTACTTGTGAACCCTCTCTCTCTGTGTCAAATAAATAACTAAAATCTTTAAAAAAACAAAAATAAAAAAATAAAGAAGTGATACTAATGGGCAGCCAGTGCTGACCACCTCAGGTGTAAATGGTTTGTGAACTTCAGACCAGGATGGCAATCAAAAACTTCAAAGGTTTCACAACTATTCCACAATTCCCCTTCCCTCTATCTTCACCCTTGTCTTACTTGGCCTTCTCAATAAATTTCTTACCTCTACCAGCCTACAATTTACCCTCCCTCCTGTTTGAAAGGTTATCATTCTAAAACAAATCTGATCCTGTCATTCCACTGCCAGGGGTCCAAATCCTTAGTATGAAGCATCGTGAAATACAATTCCAACTTGGTTCCCAGAACCCCAGTATTTGCTCTAAACACACTGAACTATGGATCCCTGCTTAAGCATGCCATGCATTAGAAAACTTTGTTTTTGCATCTCCTCTCTATACCCAGGTTTTCTTTAGGACCTCATTAGTCTTGCAAGCTTCAGCTCATCCTTCAAAATCCAAGTTCAGGGGCACCTGGGTGGCTCAGTCAGTTAAGCGTCTGCCTTTGGCTCACTGAGGTCATGAAGCCAGGGTCCAGGGATCAAGTCCCACATCAGGGTCCCTGCTCCACGGGGAGCCTGCTTCTGCCTCTGCCTCCGTCTCTCTCTCTGTCTCTCATGAATAAGTAAATAAAATATTTAAAAAACAATGAAGTCCAAGTTCAATGTCATCTCATTCATAAAACCATTCCACTTTTCCACTGGTAGAAGAGGTACACACTTCTGTTAAGTAACACACATGACACTGTAAATAACCTAGATATCAAAGCCCAATCTGGGAGGGATTCACATACTCATCTACATATTAAAGCTAAGTACAACCCTGCAGGAGCCTAACACAAAGTGGTTTGTCAACAATAGTGAACCAAAACAAGTATATGATTAATTATTCAATTTAATTTTAATTAAGTTCCCATTTATAGAAAGTTGTCTTTTGGCACACCTGGGTGGCTCTCTTGGTTGAGCTCTGCCTTTGGCTAAGGTTATGATCCCAGGGTCCTGGAATTGAGTCCTGCTTCTGGCTCCCTGTTCAGCAGGGAGTCTGCTTCTGTCTCTGCCTGTTGCTTCCCTTGGTTGTGCTCTCTCTCCCTCTGACAAATAAATAAAATCTTAAAAAAAAAAATTCCCTAAAGAAAAAAAAGTTGTCTTTTTTTTTAACTAGCACTAATTTGAGCACTAGAATCTCAGATTTCTAGAAAAGTTAACACCATGGTAGCACCACAGATTTTGAACGTTCCTGAATTCTCAAATAAAAACAAGCAGGGCAGCTATACAATAAACAACCCCACAGACATTTACAACAAATCCCAATAACCAATATATTCCCCTCAAGGTGCAAAACACAAGCAGTCAGGGAGGAGCAACTAGCTATGAAACTTGTATGTTCCCAACACCTACATGGAAGGAAAGCCATACAGTTTCCAACATACCTAAGACCCGAAGAATCCCCCAAGTAAACTGATAGATATTCACTGGAAAGAATAGCAGGACAATTTGGGAACGGTAGCTGAAATTGGAAGGGATTTTGCCTGCTCCAATAGTGGATGATAGCAAGGAGTCTGGTAGCAAAGCCATAATCAATTGGAGCAGTGTAACCTGTAGGAACTCTCAACGCTGACCTGTCACAGGCTTTTCTAGGACAGGGTCCCACATTGCAGAGAAACTGTTGGCAGTGGAATTAACTGGGTGGGACAGAAACAGCAGAGACAAAAGAGAATGTCCAGATAAAAGTGGGCAAAAGACAAACAGCTAGGAAATGTCAGAAGGCAGCAGTTATGTTTTTTGGCAGACATACATAGGAAAACTAAGCCAATTTCCAAAAACTCACTAATATTACATAAAATGAGCAAAGAAAGTAACAGGATCAAATCCCTTACAAAATTACTATAAATATAGTAAGTGAGTAGCAGAATAATATTCCTACAGAAAATGGAAGCATGCCAGAATGAGTGCTCCAAAAGGGGGGGGGGTCAAAGCTGTTACTATTACAAAACAATCTAAAAGGCATAAGAAAATATATAAGACACGAAAGAACTCAAATAACAATTAGAAAAACTCAAAAATGAGTTGACAGAATTCAAGAGACAATTATAAATTTTAAAAAGTCATTTTTGATAAGACCACAAAACAAATAATACTATAAAAGAAAAAGAAAGCAAACAGAGAAATCTTTTTATTTTTTAAAAAGCTTTTAAAAGAAATAAAAATAAAAATAAATAAATAAATAAATAAATTTTTTAAAAAGCTTTTATTTATTCATTTGACAGAGAGAAAGAGAGCACAAGCAGCAGGAGCAGCAGAGGGAGAGGAAGAAGCAGTCTCCCCACTGAGCAGGGAGCCCAATCTGCACCTCGATCCCAGGACCCTGGGATCATGCCTGAACCAAAGGCAGATGCTTAAATGACTGAGCCACCAAGGCGCCCCGGGAAAAATCTTTGTAAAAATGAAAAAGAAATAATGCATAAGATTTTTTTAAAAGATGTGAAAGAAAATTTTGGAAGATAGGCAATAGAAATACAACATATGTATAGCAGGAATCTCTAAAAAACTAAACCAAAACAAGGGGAAAGAATAGTAAAAACTATAAAAAAAAACCAAAAACAAAACTTCTCTGTCATTTTTTTAAGTGAAATTACATACTCAAAGGACACACATCACTGTAGATATGAGAGTTATCGAGAGTATCAATTCAGAAACCAACACCAAGATCTACTCAAATAAAATGGCTAAATTTAAGGAAAAGGGTTCTTTAGCATCTAGGCAAAAAGATCTCATAACTTACAAAGAAAGAAACTTAGATTATCATCACATTTGGATAGCAACATGTTATGCCAAAGACAACATAGTTCAAGTACTCAAAGAAAACAGTGAGCCAAGAATTTTATATCCAGTAGAACAGACCTTCAAGTAAAAAGACATTTAAGCTAATAAACATACAAAATCAGAGAATATTGTTTTCATGTTCCCTTCCTAAAGAATCTAAACAATGCCTTTTTGACAACCAAAATGACAAGAGACACACAGAGAGGACTAGAGGTAAGCATTAAATATACTGTTACTTATAATACTAAGATTAAATGAGGATTAAGGGGTGAAAGGATCAAATTATGTAATAGCTATATGCTCTAGATATACTAAAAAACCATTTTTTAAAACAGGGAGAGGACTAAGGATAGCATGTATAAAAACTTTTAGTATTCTTTCCAGTAATTAAAATTGATAGTGTCAGAATTATACTCTTTACTGGACTTACTAAAAGACTAAAATGGTTGTATTCCTGAGGCATTTTCTTTTTTTTTTTTTTTTAAGATTTTTTTTTTTTTTTATTCATTTAACACAGAGAGAGAGATTACAAGTAAGCAGAGAGGCAGGCAGAGAGAGAGGAGAGAGGAGGAAGCAGGCTCCCTGCTGAGCAGAGAGCCCGATGTGGGCCTCGATCCCAGGACCCTGGGATCATGACCTGAGCCGAAGGCAGCGGCTTTAACCCACTGAGCCACCCAGGCGCCCATCCTGAGGCATTTTCAAAAGAAATGCAAATTACTCCATTTTATTCTCTTATATCTTTACCATAAACACTTGGTAGGTGTGCCAAAAGATAGCTGACTTTTATATATTTACATGAAAAAATGTCCAAGATAGTGGGTTTCTTAGTATGGTGTGGCGGGGGAAGTGATTTAAAGCAGTATAATATGATCTCATTTATTTGTATGTGCACACACATATATAGGTTATAGCTTTTGGTTGGAAAAGCATCAAAGAATTTTACTTTCACCATGTTTTATCCTTTTGAGACCATAAGCAGCCACGAGCAGCAATAACTTAAATGTTTACATCTTTGCTGTAGGGAAATGGAATTTATGGCCTGGGATCTGTTCAGTTATTTATCCAGTTTTACTGGACACTAGCCATGCCCATTCCTTCACATACCATTATGACAGCTTTTGCTTTGAGTAGTTGCAACAGGGACCCTATTATGGACCACGAAGCTGAAGCAATTTACTATCTGACCCTTTACAGAAAAGGTTTGCCCACTCTTGTATGTTAAAGCATTTCTTGATTCCTCTAAAAAAAAAAAAGGGAAAAGAAAAAGAAAAGGGAAAAAGTATTTCCTAAAAGGTGATTCAGTTGCAGAAATAGCTGGATAATCTCTTTTCCAAACATTTTTCTCTATTCTCTTCAAAGATGCCCAATTCTCTACTCATAGATTTTTCTATTTGCCTTCTACTTTTTCCTCCTGATTTTCCATACCACATTTTTACAGTCACCTTAATCCTAACTTTTTCCCCCAATTATATAGTTTTCTTCTCTCTCCACTTAATTCTTCCAATCAACCCTAACATTCTGTGGAACTTATTCAACCTGTTTTCGCAATGGACCCTGGGATCACTGAATTTTAAAACCAAACAGATTGTCTGCAATCATCCAATTCAACTTCCTTTTTACAAATGAAGGCAGAGGCCTGGGGTCCTACTTGTGCCTCTACCATTTTCAGATTATGATTTATGTAGGAATTCTGTGGGCTTGAGTTCCCTGACTTAAACAAAAGAGATTAAGATTGTATTAACTCTGATACACTTTGATTCTATGAGGTCCCAAGAGATTTAAGAGTCCTGTTCAAAATGAGTAATAAACCCAAACTAGATCAGAAGTCACAAGACCCCCACAATTTTTCTACGTTATCTTGGTACTTTCTAGAATATTCTTTAAATTATCGTGCCTGTTAGATTGGCTTTTCTGTATCTCTGTGTCCTTAAACAGTCCCTTGGTTACTGAAAATTGTGTTTATGTGTCCCCATTTATTCTTAAACTCTACCTTTCTTACAGTTCTGATTCCCAGTTTGTAGCTTCCATTTCTAATTCCTATTCTATTCTTTTTTCCCCCGCTTTTTATAGGACACTTCCAGTTGCTTTTCTCCAAAATGGTCACTTTCACCACAAAACTGATCTGACAAACTTCGACTCCTTTCTTACCAAACTTATTATTTTATTTTATTCGTTGCACGTAAAGGAAGCTTATGTGATACAATTACATAAGATTTGAGTTTCAGAAATTACCTTCCATAACATTTTTTAAATTTAAAATTAATCTGACATATAAGTGGAAAAGTATTATATGCTGAGTCCAACAACCTGGGTTTGAATTACCGCTCTTTTGCAGCATTTCATTAGACCTTTCTGACACTGTTTCCTCCGTGTGGATATTAACACCTACTTCACAGAACATTAAATAAAATGAAGAGATCAAAACATTTGTACTCTGTACTGTACTCTGTCAAGATAAACATGATCTCCAACTAGTTAAAACAAGGCTACCTTAGCTTACATGCTTACTTCAGTGTAAATATTTACCTTTTATCTATCTTATACCAGTTTGGTGCTACTCAAGAGATAACATAGGATTTCTTCCCACCACCCCTTCTTGGAACAGGTTAAACGAGATACAATTCACAAAGCATAAAATTCACCCTTTAAAATGTACAGGTCAACGTTTTTGTATATTCACCGAAGTGTACAACCATTATCACAATCAATTTGGTAACATTGTCATCACTCTAAAAACAAATTCCTTACCTGTAGCCATCATCCCTTAATACCCCCCAACCCTAAGCAACCACTAGTCTACTTTGTCTATTCACTTGTTCTGACCATTTCATATAAAAGGAATCATACAACACATGGTCCTTTGACTGGTTTCCTTCACTTAGTCTCATGTTTTCAATACTCATCCATATTGTAGCACTTCATTTCTTTTTATTACTAAATAATACCCCCTTCTGTGGCTATACTCCACATTTTGCTTATTCATTATTCATCAGGTGGTGGGCAATTAAGTTATTTTGACTTTCTATTATGAGTAATGTTGCTAAGAACACTCATATAGAAGTTATTGTGTGAATAATTTTTGTTCCATTTCTGTTGGGTGTATACCTAGGAGTGGGATTGTTGGGCCACATGGTAATTCTATGCTCAACTTTTGAGGAACCCCGTTTTCCATCATGGCTACACCATTTTATATTTCCACCAGCCAACATCCACATCTTTACTGACACTCGTGACTGTCTGTCAGTGATAACAGCCATTCTAGTGTGTGTGACAGACTATTCACTGTGGTTTTTGACGTATATTTCCCTGATGGCTAATTTCTGTATCTTCTTTAGAGAAATGTCTATTCAAATCCTTTGTCCATTTTCAATTGAATTACTTGCCTTTTTATTGTTATTATAGGAATTTTTATATATAAGTCCCTCATCAGATATATGTTTACAAATATTTTCTTCCATTCTAACCTTTCACTTTCTTGAGGGTGTCCTTTGAAATACAAGTTTTTCATTTTGATGTGATGTAATTTATTTGTTTTCTTTCTCTTTTGTTGTTTGTGCTTTTAACATCATATCTAAGAAACGACTGCCTAAATCAAGGTCACAAAGATTTATGCCTCCGTTCTGTAAGAATTTTATAGTTTTAGCCCTTAAACATTTAAGTCTATGATCCACTTTAAGTTAATTTTGTACACAGTATGAGGTGTAAGTCCAAATCCATTATTTTGCTGGGTGTTGTACTAGCACCATCAGTTACAAAGACTATACTTTCCCCCACTGCACTGTCTTGGCATCTTGTTCCAAGTTTACTCCTTGTTCAACGATCTCCCTAGCTGAAACACTTGACTGCTCACCCTTAGAATTATCTCCTAACTAGGTTCCTTGCTTTCAACTTTCACCCTTTAATTCTTGAGTATATACTTATTTAATCTTTTATAAAGCTTTTTCAGAAAATAAATAAGACGACCAACTCATTCTTTTAAATTCCTAATTGAGAATTTGCTTCATTTTTGAAAGGATTATAAAAATGTATATGCATTTCCTAAGAGAGAATTCTGAAACTAAAGAAAGTGGCGATGTGTCATAGTGGCAAGAGGGATGGAACACGGGACCTTCTGAATGCAGCTGCCATCTCGAGCTACAGATATGCACTTGCCAATATGATAGCCATTAGACACATGATGACTGAACACTTAAAACGTGGCTAGTCTTACCTAAAATGTGCTGAAACTGTAAAATGTACATTGGTTTTGTAAGACTCAGTATGAAAAAAAAGTATCAATTTTTGAATATTGAGGACATACAGAAAATGGTATTCTAAACATATTAAGTTAAATAAGATTATAAAATTAACTTCACCTACATTTTACATTTTTTATGTGAAGACTAAAAAATTTTAGATTACATATGTGGTTTGCTTTTGCAGTGTACTGCTATTGGATAATGAATGCTGTTAATAAAGACCTCCTAAGAGTAACTTTGTTGGATAGGCGGGCCTTCTAAATAATTAAATTTTATTGGACATAACCAAGTACCAAGCACCAAGGTGATATAAAATTAAGATTTCCTACCCTTAAGAAAATTACAGTGCATTAGGAGATGGGGGAGACCACCTGAGGAATATATTCATCTGTCACTGAGAACCAACAGGAAGACCAGAATCCATGAGGCAAGGAATTCTGCCTCTTTCTAGTCTCTGATATAATTCGAGGACTACAACAGTGCTTATCAGACAGCAGAGCACCTAAAAATTACTTAGCCTTAAAGACTAAATAAGATTTCAATATCTTCTAGTATTCTCAGTTGAAAAAAGTTTCCTCTGAGAATGCAAATAGAAGAAAGAGGCCAATACAGAAGCATACCATATATTATTCTTGACAATAAACAGGAGAAAATGTTAGTTATCCACAGGCATTTTGTTCTTTTAAAAGTAGTTACTTCCAACTTTTCTTATCACTGACTACCAGATGTCAAAGAATATGATTTGACCTTATTTGGCAATGTTCAATATCTGTAACTCCAGGTCACTGCCAAAAGAATACAGCCTCAAATTATTTCCTTTACTTTTTACTATTGCCAAAAGCCCACAAGCTCACCTCAAGGAGAATGACTTTCTCATTCCTCTGTCAATGTTTCTTAAAAATGTGATGCCAGAGGCCATGGCCTTCGATTTCAAACTGGAACATTTTAAAAACACGTATCAGGGGCCTCATTCCAAACCAAATGAATCAGAATCTCTGTTAGTTGGGGGATGACCTCGTTGACTTCTCTTTACAATAAACCCAGAGAAGCACTGCTCTAGATCAGTGGTCAGCAAACCATGGCCACCAGACCAAAGAAATAATTAAATAAAGTTCAACTGCAATACAGCCATACCGATTTATTTACCTACTGTCTGTGTCTGCTTCTGCAATACGACTGCAGAGTTGTGTAGTTATGACAAATTTACAGTCTGCAAGATATAAAATGTTTATTTATCATCCAGCTTGTCACAGCAAATTTTGCTGATAATGCTCTAGCCTAAATTTTATTCTGGATCAACTTGGAAAACCAAAAGACTGATATATTTGAGAGTACTGTTCTGCAGCTTCAGAGAATGAAGTCAACTGAATTACGCTTTGGCGTAAGTCTCTCAACTTGTACTGACAGGGCTATTTTTAGAAACCTCCAAAAAACAATTCCTAAAAAAAAAAAATTCCTGGAGGGATGGTCATTGAGAACTTCTATTCTACCACAGTCTCTTTGATGAGGCCCAGAGGTAACACAGGTCTATGTTCCCAGCACAACATGTTTAAAAACCCCAGTTAACATGTTTAAAAACCGAAGAATTATGAATTCTATATTCATCTCTATGTATTTTCTGATGACATTTTTCTGGCTGATACCTTTCTCATGGCAAAAGAAAATTAAAGCACAAGAGGTCAGCTACAGAACAGAACTTATACTAATCTTCTAAACAGAAAACTCAGACTTGCCTATTACACCTACCATGAGTTGGTATGAGACTTCTAACACATTTAGGAAATTGGATTGTTTTCTCAATGTTCAAGACCTTTTCCTACTTCGCCTAAGTTAATGAGATACAGATCTGCAGTAAATGTACTTAGCATATCCCTGTATTTAAAATCCTAACAAAACCAGGCAAAGCAGTAAAAAGGAGAAACAGGGCGCCTGGGTGGCTCAGTGGGTTAAAGCCTCTGCTTTCGGCTCAGGTCATGATCTCAGGGTCCTGGGATCGAGGCCCGCATCGGGCTCTCTGCTCAGCAGGGAGCCTGCTTTCTCTGCCTGTCTCTCCGCCTACTTGTGATCTCTCTCTCTGTCAAATAAATAAATAAATAAATCTTTAAAAAAAAAAATTTAAAAAAATAAAAAAANCCTACTTGTGATCTCTCTCTCTCTGTCAAATAAATAAATAAATAAATCTTTAAAAAAAAAATTAAAAAAAATAAATAAATAAATAAATCTTTAAAAAAAAAAATTTAAAAAAATAAAAAAAAAATAAAAAGGAGAAACAAACTTTAGCTAATTTAAATGTCTTCTATTTTGTTTATATAAAAACTAAAAAGGTATGAGGAAAAAAACAAACATAATGTGATAATGACAAATTACTCTACAGTCTCAGATGATCTAGCTTCTACTAAAGAAATTATATAAAGAATAGCAATTTAAACCCAATGTAAGCAGAAGAAAAGAAACATTAAAAAGAGCAGAAATCAAGGAAACAGAAAATGAAATACAAAGTGTCAATGAAAACAAAAGCTAGTATTTTGAAAATATCAGTAAGATTGTTAAACCTCTAGGCTAGACTGACCAAGAAATAAAAAACACAAATTACCAATATCAGAAATGACGAAAGGGACATTACTGCAGATCCTACAAGATTAGAAAAAGGGAGTATTATTGACCATTTTATGTACATAAATTTGACAACTTAGATGAAAGGGACAAATACTTTGAAACATACAAATTACCAAAGCTACCAAAACACAACAAAACAAAACCCCAAAAAACAAAAAGCAAAAAAATTCACAAAGAAATACATAAAGTGAATAGTACTATATAAAATTAAAGAAAAAGAATTTATTGTTAAAAGCTTTCCCATAAAAAAAACCTCTCCAGGACAGGATGGTTACACTGGTGAATTCAACCAAACATTTAAGTAAGAAACAACATCAACTATACAGGAACTCTACCAGAGAACACAATAGGAAGAAATACTTCCCAACTGCTTTTGAGGCTAGTAGCTTTCCCTGATACCAAAACCAAATGACAACAATACAAGAGAAAAGTCCTAACCCAATTCCTCATGAACACAGCAACAAGTATCTTCAGAAAACATTAGCAAGTTAACCCAGCAATATATAAAATGCACAATGTAACACAACCAAATAGAATTTATCGTGGGAATGCAAAGCTGTTCAATATTTAAAAATCAAGAAACTACACCAACAAATGAATTAAAAAACTCATATAATAACCTTGGGCAACATATGCAGGAAAAAAAAGTATTGGCAAAATTAAACATACATTTATGATTTTTTTTAAGTCTCTTAGCAAACTAAGTATGAAAGGTAACTTCCTCAACAAAGTAAGTAGCAAAACAGAAATACAAGGGAACTTCCTTAACCTGATAACATGATAACAGGCATATACAATAAACCAAAAGCTAACATCACACTTAATGGTCAAAGACAGAATGCTTTTATCTAAAATTAGAAAAATGGAAGGTTGCCTGGGTGGCTCAACAGGTTAAGCGTCCAACTCTTGATTTCAGCTCAAGTCATGATCTCAGGGTTGTGAGATCCAGCCCCGAGTGGGGGTCCATGCTGGGTGTGGAGCTTGCTTGGGATTCTCCCTCCCTCTCTGCCCCTCTTCCCGGCTCGTGCACACACACACACACACAACACACACACAGAGACACACACACTCTCTCTCTCTCAAATAAATAAGTAAAAATAAAATTAGGAATAAGGAAAGGATGTCTGCTCACCATTCCTATTTAACAGCATAACTGGTGCAGTAAGGCAAGAGAAGGAAATAAATTACGTATACATCAAATAGAAGAAATAAAACTGCCTCTATTCACAAATACCATGACTACCTACATATAAAAAAGTTACAAGTTCATTATTTTAAAATACTGTATTTCTACATATGAATGAGCAATCAAAAACTGAAATACGGGACGCCTAGGTGGCTCAGTCGTTAAGCATCTGCTTCGGCTCAGGTCATGATCCCGGGGTCCTGGGATGGAGCCCCACTTCGGGCTCCCTGCTAGGCGGGAAGCCTGCTTTTCCCTCTCCCACTCCTCCTGCTTGTGTTCCCTCTCTCACTGTGTCTCTCTCTGTCAAATAAATGAATAAAATCTTTAAAAAATTTGAAATAAAAAAATCATTTAAAATAGTAACAGGAAACATGAAATGTACTTAACTAAAAGTCTAGCAAAATGTGTGTAAGATCTGCATGCTGAACACTACAAAACAGTAATAAGAAAATAAAATAGAAAGATGCATCAAGTTCAAGTTTTGAAAGACTCAATACTGTTGTCAATTCTCCCTGAATCAATCTGTAGATTAATGCAATCCCAACAAAAATCTCAGATTTTATTTGACAAACTTATTCTAAAATTTATGTAGAAATACAAGAGAACTAAAAGAGTTGAAACAATTTAAAAAAATTTTGGAGGACTCACATTACCTGATTTCTATACCTAAAACAAAGCTATAGTAACAAAGGCAGAATTAACTGGCAGAAGAGATAGACACACAATCAACAAAACAGACTGGGGGAAGACCTATTTTTTTTTTTTTAAGATATTTATTTATTTATTTATTTATTTGACAGAGAGACAGCAGGAGAGGGAACACAAGCAGGGGAAACAGGAGAGGGAGAAGCAGGCTTCCCGCCCTGCCAAGCAGGAAGCCCGATGCGGGGCTCGATCCCAGAACCCTTGGGTCATGACCTGAGCCAAAGGCAGACACTTAACAACTGAGCCACCCATGTACCCCAGGGGAAGACCTATTTTGACCAAAGTAGAAAGCATTTAATGGAGAAAGGATAATCTTTTCACAAATGGTTGCTCAAAATTTTGTGGACATCCATATTTAAAAAAAAAAAAATTCTGCCCATATCTCTTAACATATACATAATTTAACTCAAATAAAACATCCAGAAAAAAAAAAAAAAAAACAACCCTGAGACCCTGGGCTTTAGCAAGAACATCTCAAAAGTATGATTGATAAAAGGAACAACTAACAAATTGGACTTTATCGAAATCTAAAACTTATGCTCCACAAAAGACACTATTAAGAAAAGGAAAAAAATCAAACTGGAGACTGGGAGAAATATTTGCAAAACAATACCTGATAAAGAACTTGTATCTAGAATATATAAAGAATCCTCAAAACACAGTAACAACTACTGGACACCAAAGGACACAATCCACAGAGAGAAAAGGCAATCCACGAAATGACAAAAAAATATTTACAAGTATCTGCTAAGGGGTTAATATCCAGAACATACAAGTAATTCCTACAACTCAACAACTAAAAACAACCCCATTAAAAAACAGGCAAAGGACTTGAACAGATAGTAATTTTATATTTATTTTACCACAATCTGAAAAAACAAAAACAAAAAAACCAAAAATCTCAATAAAAAGAAAACAATCCAATTAAATGTGGGCAAAAGATTTAAATACATTTTACCAAAGAAGATCTGTGGATGAGAGGCACACAGATACTGAAAATCATTATAATGTCTTTAGAGAACTGCAAAGCAAAACCACGAAAAACACAGTATAGACGTATTAGAATGGCTAAAATTGGGGGGTAAAAAAAACCCTGATAATTTCAAATATGATAAAGATACAAAATTAACAAAACTCTTATATACTGTTAGTGGAGATAAAAAATGGTATGGACAGTTTGGCGGTTTCCTATAAAGTTAAACATTCACTTACCATAAGACCCAGACCAAGTCCATTCCTAAGTATTTACCCAGGAGAAATGAAAAGTATGTTTATACAAAAACCCATACACTAATGCGGAATTATTTATAATCACCAAAAACTGCAAACAATCCAAATTATTCTATAGTCATAAAGTAGAATGATACTCAAGCAATAAGAAGGAACTAAAAATAACAGCAACAAAAAAAACTATTGATACAAGCAACATTATGGAGAAATCTCCAATGCATTAGGCTGAGTGTGTAAGACACCAGTCTCAAGAGTCTATATATTGTGTATACATACATATTGTAAGAGTTAAGTTACATGACTGTGTGAAAGGTAAACGTACAGAACAGAAAACACATCAGTGGCTGCCAAGTGTTTGAGGGAACAAAGCTGACTACAAATGGGTACAAGAGAAAGTTTTAGGTGATGGGACAGTTCTATATTTTGGTTGTGCTGGTAGTTACATAACTGTAGACTTTGTCAATCTCAGAACTGTATACGAAGGATAAATTTTACTCTATGCAAATTATATCAGTAAAAGCAATAAAGATATTAAGAAAATAAATGTAATGTGGTAAAATACATAATACCAAATTATATTACAACCAATTAAATTGTAAGGCATCAAGTTATTTTACAATATGTTTAATCTGATTTAAATATTCTGCTATCTACTGGTACATTTCAGAGTTGGGCCGTATTTTAGCCTTAAAAATTAAAAGTTAAGGTCATTACTACTTAACAGTTTCTTTTAACCACTTAGGGAGACATAAAGAAAAAGTCAACTATATCTTACCTGAAATCACTGTTTTTTTGGGGTTTAAGATTTTATTTATTTGAGAGAGAGAGAGAGAAAGGGAGAGAGCATAAGCCAGGGGGCAGAGGGAGAAACAGATTCCCCACTGAGCAGGGAGCCCAACTTGGGGCTCAATCCCAGGACCCTGGGATCATGACCTGAGCCAAAAGCAGATGCTTTACGGATTGAGCCACCCAGGTGCCCCTGAAATCACTGTTTTTTAATAATTAATTTACCCATTACCTATTATATACCGATTCAAACATTCACAAGATAATCATGGGCAGTGTTCAGGAACATGATTTACCTACACCTTGCCATTTTCCTAATAATGGACACAGCTGGTAGAAACAGTACTGTGAAGTATTTAAATATTCTCTACTCTCAGGGCACCAGGGTAGCTCAGTCAATTAAAGCAGCCAACTCTTGATTTGGCTCAGGTCATGATCTCAGAGTCATGGGATGGAGGCCTGTGTCAGGCTCTGTGCTGAGTGTGGAGCATGCTGACGATTCTCTCTCTCCTTCTCCCTCTGCCCCTCCCCATTCATGCACAAACTTGCACAGCTCTAGGGCGCCTGGGTGGCTCAGTTGGTTAAAGCCTCTGCCTTCGGCTCAGGTCATGATCCCAGGGTCCTGGGATCGAGGCCCACATCGGGCTCTCTGCTTGGCAGGGATCCTGCTTCGTCCTCTCTCCTCTCTCTCTGCCTGCCTCTCTGCCTACTTGTAATCTCTCTCTCTATGTCAAATAAATAAATAAAATCTTTAAAAAAAAAAAAAAACTTGCACAGCTCTCTCCCTCAAAAAACAAAAAAAAATTCTCTAATCTCCTTCTAGTCATTCTTTAAGGGAAGAGTAATCAGAAGAGCCCGCTCCCTTCAAAGGCGGAAAAGGGGAGAGTAGTAGGAGGCACTTAATTCACAGGTGCCATTAGCCCATTTTAAACCTGTGAAAAGCCAGGCTTTTAGCAGTGGGTTAGATCACTTGCCCATTTCTTCTTCTTCTTCTTTTTTTTTTTTCACTTGCCCATTTCTAAAGGAAAAGAGGCAGCACTAGGATTCAAATTCAGGACAGTCTCACTTCAGACAGAGCTCTTACTCTTACCCAGCTTATTGCTATGTGTTCTCTGTCCATCTGCAATTGCTTAAGCAACAGCTTGGGTCTACGTGTTTCAGATCAAGAATATCTTTTAAGATTTTATTGCTCACACAACCTGGTTTGATTTTAAACCCCAAGCCTATAATACGTGCACATACACTCAGAAAGGTTGAAGCAGTTTACAATTTATACCAACATACAATGTCTTTTATCTGATGGCTCAAATTTTTAAAAATAAATTACTTAATATCTTATTAAGGAATTAAAAAAAGCAAACACACAAATAATCACCCAAAGGATATATGAAAAAGTAATCATGTTCACTTTTAACCTTAATAAAGAATTTATTGCAACTCTAAATTTTAAACAAAGGAATATAGAAAAGTTTTTCCCCTTTCTTCCGACTTCCTGACATCTGGCTTTCCTCTATTGTTTTCCAAAGCTGCCAGTATCCTGAGTTATACACAGATTATTTACTGCAACAGAAACTTACCCTGTGAAGCGTCACTGTGTGTTGTTCCCATATAGCTGTTTCCTCCATTGCTGTGCTCTGATAGAGGAAAAGAAAAACAAATCATTTATTTTTTAAGAAAATGTCTTTAATAAATTGAGAACATCCAGCAGTTTGCACACTGAAATACCAAAATACACATATTAATATTACATATTCTGAAAGGAGTTCAATAGTTATGGAAGGTTTTTTATTTGCCTTTGTTTTTGTTTTAAGAAACAGGAAACTACACACAGGAACTTCCTTTGTTTTTAACTTAATTTGGACAGATGCTGCTCTATATTCATTTCATTCCAGGTGAAATCAGTATTCAAGCTAATTCTGTAACTTTATACTTAACATCAGATAGAAAAGAATAAAAGTTGGAATAGTACTATTTTAAAATATCTGATGACACAAAAAACATTTTAAAAAGCATTCCTTACACTGCACAAAGGAAGGAAAAGTCAAATACCTCTGAACTCAGTAATTATAAATATACATGTTACAGGAAACTAGATAAGACCATTTGATAGGTTTGGACATTGGTTGCTTTAAAAGCACACAGTTAAACACTACTGTTCCACCTAGTTTCAGTTTTGCTACAAAATTATCTTCTCAAGCTTTGTTTATAACCCTAAGGAAAAAAAGTTTTTTCTAGTATATGTATCATGCACACACATGCATGCACATACAGGCACATACAAAGTACCCCATGAGAAACCATAAAATTACAACAACACCAGCTCCAACTCAGGTACTACTCAAACCACAATATAGTTCAGGTTCACCTTCTGTTAATAACCTCTTACCAGAGAGGAAATAAGTCACTATCCAAGGCATTAGCACTAAAGAATTAAAAAAAAGAATTCTTAGGAACTGGGTTAATTGTTCTTAAAGGCTTACGTAACTGAGTCTCATTTCATGGAACTAGGGTAACTAAAAATACACTATATTTACAAACAAAAACAATTTTTTTCTTTTTAAACAAAGGACTTTCTAGGATTAACAAAAGGCAGGGTAGAAGAAAACGCTGAGCAGGACATTCTCAGAACATCACGGGTTACCCATTGTTATAAACACTGATTTCACAAGTGAGATCCGTGCTGTCATTAGCATCCTGAGAATATGCCCATCAAGGTGTCATGGACCCATTTCTCCTTTCCCACAGCATCTTTAATCAAAGATTAATACCACTTTAGAAAATGAATCCCTAAATAAAGAAAGCATGCTTCCCTAAATTCAAAGCAACTAGATAACTTTCCTGCCAGATGACTAAGAGAGGGAGAGAAAGGATCTCTGTTCACTCCCATAGATAAGAACTATCAACCTTACCAGAGTTTTGTTTCAATCTTCCAATCAAATGCAGCAAAACCTCCTGTTAATGAGACCTCTGCTAGAAACAAAGCTGTTCTGTTTTTTCACAAAAACTGACCAGGATTTAATGTATTAAAAAAAAAAAAATTCCTCCATCAATGTGAAGCAACGATGATGTGAGTAATTCTGCTAAAGATCGAGAGTCCTACTGAAATATACATGATAAAAATATCTGCAATAATTGCCAGTTTGTCCAATCTTAGCCGACTTATTAAAAATGAGAACTGCTTGCATAGCTCTAAGCTCATCTTTTCTTGATCCACTTTAACCGGTAGCATTGCTTCACTGCCTTTTTAATCTCTTCCCTATCATTGCATAGGGAAAGTGATCTGACAATCGGCAAGTACCTTGATAACACCTTTGTAATGAAGCAGTTTATCATCCTCCATATGACTTTAATGACCACACAGTTTTCCATTTTGTAAATGAGTATTAATCAAACAAGGAAATTCATTTAATGTTAAGGACGAAAAAGCAGGTTATAAAACAGCTTATACACTGCTACCCCTAATTATGTTTAAACATGAGTAGTAAAAGGAAGGCTGCAAGGACACAAAATGTTAAAAATGATCATCTTCAAAGGGAAGGGATTATGAGTACATTTTTTTCATCAGGTATTTTATTTTTTTGTTTTCTTCTCTTCATTCCTTATCAGAATATTTTATTTTAAACCACACTCACCAAATCCCCTTTGAAACTTCAAACTAAATATCAAATATCTATTATCTATTTCCTAAATATTTTATTTAGGAAACCAAATAGTATTTAAGATTAATTTGTTTTATTGTTAATTATACAAAGTATTTATTCTACTGTTGGTAAGGGATCTAATACATTAAGGTCTTAACGTACAAGCTTCAAGAGAAGTGCAGTAAGAGAAACTTATTTTGTTTGGATAAGGGAAAAACAAAAAAAAACTAAAACAATTGCTCTCGGCATTCCAATCAAAATGGATACGTTTCTTCGTTGGAGGAATTAGAAAAGTACATCTCTCAACTAATTAAAAGGCTTCCCAATAAAGGGTAATATAATAGCCCACTTTTCTTTTAAAGCCAAACATAGCCTTATTAGCTTGATTTATCACAAGGGACACTTATGTAGTAGTACAAGAAGGCAACAGAGAATGAAACATTAAAAAAGCAATTAGTTAGGCTCTTGACCAGCACATTAAACCAATTTAATCCATAATATTATGCCTTACCAATCCTACCACTTAAACCACAAAAAAAAAATGTAGTCCCAGTTTAAATCATGAAGCATGGACTCCCTCTCTACTCTCTAGCCATTGGTTTCCTTCAGTGGCAAAAGCAGCAAAATTCTATCCACAGCTGTCTGTATAATAACTATGCAGACTTTATGAGGAGGTCTGAATGAACAGAGAAGTGAATAGATGAACAAATAGATCTGTGAAAATGCAAATATAGTAAAATATAATGGTAGACTCTTATCTATCAATATTCAAGTATCCACTGTAAAATTCACTCAACTTTGCTTTGTTCTAAAATGATCATCTCTCTCAAGTAAATAAAATCTTAAAAGAAAAGAAAATGATCATAATACAAAGGAGAGGGGATTTTACAATAAATCACTCAGAAACTGAAGACTAAAACTGATATAAAACAATAAAAGTTTTTATATTAATATATCAAACACTATTTTCATAAGCACTCAGAAAGAAAAAAATGTTCATTAATGACTGAGAACTTTGATACTTTAGAAAAGGGGAACAGAGGGTTTCCTTTGGAAAAATACCTATGAATACCTTACATTTTCACTATGACCCCTTTTGTAGTGTTTTATCGAGTTCTTCTACCAACTATTCTAATAAATGATTGTTAAAATTCAACATCCTTATTGTAAACTTGCTTCTCGTTTCTTATTAAAAAGAAAAACAGGGCGCCTGGGTGGCTCAGTGGGTTAAAGCCTCTGCTTTCGGCTCAGGTCATGATCTCAGCGTCCTGGGATCCCTTCGGGCTCTCTGCTCAGCGGGGAGCCTGCTTCCTCCTCTCCTTGTCTCTCTGCCTGCCTCTCTGCCTACTTGTAATCTCTCTCTCTGTGTCAAATAAATAAATAAAATCTTTGAAAAAAAAAAAAGAGGGCGCCTGGGTGGCTCAGTGGGTTAAAGCCTCTGCTTTCGGCTCAGGTCATGATCTCAGGGTCCTGGGATTGAGGCCCGCATCGGGCTCTCTGCTCAGCAGGGAGCCTGCTTCCTCCTCTCTCTCTGTCTGCGTCTCTGCCTACTTGTGATCTGATCTCTCTCTCTGTGTCAAATNNTTTAAAAAAAAAAAAGAAAAAAAAAAGAAAAAGAAAAAGAAAAAGAAAAACAATGCATAATTGCATAACTTGAACAAGTATCTTCTGCTAAATCTATAGTCTCATTCCCAAAGCATTAACGTTTCTGGGAGACCCAGGAAAAAGTGTTCTTCTTAAGTACGATTCCAGCAATATTATTCCCTAGTAACCTGGAACAATGCTGTTAAAAACAGAAAATGAACTAAACCAGAAATACTGAGATCAGCGTCCAAATCTGTCATACTAGATAGGTGACCTTCGTTTACCTTACCTGTAAAATTAAAGAACTGGATGAAATTATCTCAAGTAAAAGGTCCTTTCTGGCTCCAAAATTCTACTAGACTTTAATTCTAATTGCAGTCCAATTATAATTCTAATTTCAAACAGGCCTCATATTCAATAATTAGTGAGGTATTACAGGCATCAAGAGTGACTGCAATTCGTGACTACTGGATTCTGAGTTCTACGTACATTTCTAAGTCAGCATCAACTGACTAGAATCACAATTTCTGAAGAAGCAAAAAGCTGCATTTCAGAATCTGCCAAGAGTTCGTTTGGTTTCTTTGTTCTAAGCTCCAGCTGGCAAAGACACTACTCAGATCACCAACTCTGAAGGGATTCCTGCCAAAACTTCAGATCCCAATTCTAGGCAGTTCTGCTGTTCGTTAGGACTGTAGGGCTGATTACAGATCAAATGTGGAAAAGGCGGGAGGACAGAAGAACTGATAGAACAAGATGAACCTGTAACTGGAGTAAAACAAAATCCAAAATAGAAGAAAATAACGCAACTGTTCTACAAATTAAGGAAAATCTTAGCTCCTAAACATTATCTAGATATAGATCAAGATTTATAATCAGTTAAATTTTACCATCTTATGGATGTTATTTTAAAAGCAACCCACTGATTTATTCACTCATTCATTCCACTAACATTTACCAGATATGCTAAGCAGTTGTGGAGGTCAAAAATAGATATCTCTTTCTCCCTAAAGGGCTCAAGGAGAAAGCTTATAACACTACATAAATGGTGTAGAAGAAAAGGATTCTGCCTGTTAAAGATGAGAGAGAGAATCCCAGAGAAAGCAATATTCAACTTCAAGCTTGGAGAATGACCAGTTAAAAAAACTGGGGAGAGATATTTCAAAGGGAACATCACATCAGCAAGAATGTTGATGCTGCACATAAAGCTGGCTTTGAGATAGCTGAGTCCTACAATTTGTGAAAGAGGAAAGGGTAGAAAGAGAAGCTGCAAGAGTGCCATTACAACAGGCTTTGCAATATAATGCTAAGGACTTGAAACTCAATGGGAAAACACGAAGGAATTTCAGGCAATCACATGACATAGCTCGACCTCATTCTGAAGGCTGTTAATGCTGAAGATGGATCTGAGTCAGGGAGACTAGTCAGAAGGTTAAAATGAAAAGGGGAATAAGTTAAAGATGGTGATAGGTTTCTAATGGAGCAGTGGAGTAAAAAGCAGGAAGAAGAAAAGATTAAAATTCAGTTTTAGACATCCTAAATTGAAGGTGCCTGTGGAATCATCGAAGCAGGGACAGGCAGTAGGGAGCTGGATATACAAGGCTACAGATCAAGACTGAGATCTGGAGTAGATAAGGATTTAGAATTAACAAAGTAGTATTGAACCCAAGAGAAAAGATCCAATTACCCAAGGGCTAAGATGACCCTGTGGACTACAAATATTTTAGGGGGAAAAAGGAAAAAAGGAAGAACCAAAGGAACCTGAAAAGGAACAGCCAGTGAGGATACAGGAAAATCAATGAGCTTAACACAAAATACTTATTTTTCAGAGAATACACCAAAATGAAGTATAAAAATGGAAGATATCACAAAAGAACAAAATTTCCAGAGGTGCCTGGGTGGCTCAGTCATTAAGTGTCTGACTTGGGTTCAAGTCTTGGTCCACCCTGGGATCAAGACCCATATCCAAATCCCTGCTGAGCAGGGAGCCTGCTTCTCCCTCCCCAGCTCCCCCTCTCTCGCTATCTCTTTCTGTCATAAATAAATAAAATCTTTAAAAAAAGAATAAAATTTCCATATATTTTTTAAATTGTTGGACCTTTAAATATTAAATATATACCTAGACTAGTTTAGTCAGTACTGTCTCTTAAATGAAACAGCATGCTGAACACTCTTTGTAACGTGTCCTCCACTAGGAAAATCAAGTGGTGCTCTCTCTCTGGGGTCCTTATGTGAGCAGAGCTACTACACTGAATTATTTCTGAATTCTGCTCTCCTAAGTGTTTTGGGTTTTCTTGAGCTCTTTTCTACGCAAAATAAAATGCAAGATTACCTACTGAGATCTGGTTGAGCCAGGAACTTAAAAAGTACAACCTAAGTTTTAGTGAATAAAACAGATGACCCCTGCCCTCCTTGATCTTTCAAATAAGTATTTAGCCTCAATTATGATCACTACTATACAAATCAAGTACAAAGAAAAAGACTAGAGTACCTGTTAAATGGCAGGGAAAATACATATTTGGACTGACCTGAAGGGCTGCCATCAAAATGGAGATGTCCAAGAGCTAGTAAAAAAGATAAATCTAAAGTCTAAATGAAGAGAGGTCTTGGGAGACACTCAGGGATTCAACAAACTTCTCAAATACAAGTTAAGAACTCATTAAGCTTAAGAATTCAAATAATGATCAAAGTAAGAGTGTAGCAACTGCAGGACAACAGTCTCAATAGAAGGTAAGTAAATTTTGTATCTAACACCCTACTACACTAGACATCAAATTTTCAAGTTACTTTATTCTGTCCACTCCTTGGTTGGCAATTAGGAAACAAATGATGATAAATATGATTAGAAAACATTAAAATACAAGTTTACAAATAAATCACTATATTTGCCACTGCCCTTGGATCAATGTGTTTGAAAAGATATCAGCTTGGGCGCCTGGGTGGCTCAGTGGGTTAAAGCCTCTGCTTTTGGCCCAGGTCATGATCTCAGGGTCCTGGGATCGAGGCCCGCATCGGGCTCTCTGCTCAGCGGGGAGCCTGCTTCCCCCTCTCTCTCTGCCTGCCTCTCTGCCTCCTTGTGATCTCTCTCCCTCTGTGAAATAAATAAATAAAATATTAAAAAAAAAAAAAAAAGATATCAGCTTAACTAAGTTACCATTATAAGTACATTAAACATTGAGAAATTCTTATCAGGGAGTTACAGACACTATAGAAAACTTTGAGTGCTTTCCAATTATCAAAAATAAAACTAGGGTTGCCTGGGTGGCTCAGTGGGTTAAGCCTCTACCTTCTGCTCAGGTCATGATCTCAGGAGACTGGGATGGAGTCCTGCATCAGGCTCTCTGCTCAGCAGGGAGTCTGCTTCCCCCTCTCTCTCTCTGCCTGCCTCTGCCTACTTGTGATCTCTCTGTCAAATAAATAAATAAAATCTTTTAAAAAAAAGTAAAAAATAAAAATTAAAAAATAAAACTATAATTAGGTTGACTCTTTTCTTTCCTTTCTTCCTTTCTTTCTCTTTCTCTCTCTCTCTCTCTCTCTCTCTCCCTTTTTTAGATTGCCATTTTGTAATGGCTTGAAGATGGATAAAAGACTTTTCAAGTTCTTTCCAGATAGAAAGGGAAAAGGAACTGGGGTGGAAGGGATGACTGAGTGTATCTTTTTATGTAGCTCTCTCTTAGAACCACAATATTGTTTCACCATATATATATATATATCCTTCTCATATATTAAAAAAAAAACAAATAAAAACACATTAAAATAAAAGTATGGGGGTGGGGGAGAGTACTCAAAATGGAATACAAACAGTAACAAAGAGGGGCGCCTGGGTGGCTCAGTGGGTTAAAGCTTCTGCCTTCAGCTCGGGTCATGATCTCAGGGTCCTGGGATCGAGGCCCACATCGGGCTCCCTGCTCGACGGGGAGCCTGCTTCCTCCTCTCTCTCTGCCTGCCTCTCTGCCTACTTGTGATCTCTCTCTGTCAAATAAATAAATAAAATCTTTAAAAACAAAAAACAGTAACAAAGAACCTAACTCTATTACAAATGAATAAAGTGACCAGATGAAGAAGGCAGGTAAGAAAAGAACTATGGAAAAGAAAAACTAACTAACTGTGGAAAACAGTACCTTGACTGAATGCTATAAGGCCAAAGACACAAAGAACTATACAGAAATTCTGTAGCCTAGTTAGTAAGTCTTTCTCTCCTGGAGGGAAGAGCATAAGTATGAAAATATTTTGTATGTATACTAGAAGTGAACCAAGTAGTAAATACACTATAAATAATGAGAGCTGGGTTTCTATTGTTAAATGAAAAAAGTTGTAAGAAAAGGAAGAAGGTGAAAATGAACTCCATGAGACTGGAATCTGAGGTATTTGCATAAACCCATGGTTTTAGACATATATACAGATATATAACCATGCAGTTATGCAGAGATTATTATACATATGTCTGTCTTCTAGCTCCATCTGCTGAAAAAGCCTGAAAGAAAGCAGGCAAACAACCCCCCCCCCCCCGCCAAAAAACCCAATTACAATAAGCACAACCATCATGGAGATCTAAATTTCTAAATACTATCCTCTAATAAAAGCAACCAGGATTCCTTGGAGAAGTGGTTGGCTTCAGGGTCAAAATATATAAGATAAACCAGGAATATCATGCGATAACAGAAATTAAGAGACTGCTCGAAAAAAGGGGGATGCTTGTCCAAAGAACATAGCAACCGACCTGAAGGAGTTCTAAAGGCCAAAGCAGGCATAACTTGAGCAACAGATTAAATAATGATAGTATTAGATTTTAAACCATAGAATAAAATAGATATTCATGAGTCCATGCCAATATAATCAAATAAATAAGTGGGAAATGAATAGCACTCCTTACTTTTCAATTAACAAACATGGAAAGAAAAAGGGAAACAAAATTATCATCAGAAAAACCCCACGAATGAGATGGGAAGGCAGATGAGGTCCACCAACAGATGCTGAAATTAGTGGGTGATAAGTTTGAGGAGTAACAGGATTAGCACATCCTCAAATTATCTCCTCCAAAATATTTATCAATTACAAAAATACAGTAACTTTAGGAAAATACCACCTTAAACAAGTGATGAAGGTAAACACCAATAATACAAATCGACATCATGAACCCCTTGATTTGATACATCAAGGACACATCATGATTTTTATAGTTTTTGCCAAAAATGTATCATCTCATTCTAATCGTAAGTATCACACAAAGCAAACTGAGGGACTTTCTACAAAATAACAGATCAATTCTCTTCAAAAATACAAAGGTCATAAAATACAGAGGGAAGACTGAGAGTCTGTTACAGATTCAAAGACTCCAACAGGAAGTAACCAAATGCAATGTAGAATCCTGAAACAGAGAAAAAACTGGCAATATTTGAATACAGTCTTTGGTTCAATATTATTTTATCAATGTTAATTTCTTATCCTTGCTAACTACTCTGTGGTTATATAAAATGTTGAGGGATATAAGGAAACTAGTATTTTTAAAACTTTCCTCTAAGTTCAAAATAAAGAAGTTTTAAAAAATCTTTTCAATTTTTAAATAAGATACATGAAAAATCATGATACACAACAAAGCACTCAATGGAAAACAGACCAAATATGCAGACTTAACAGGTCACATTTCTTTAAAATCAGCCTTCTTACTTCATCTTAAACCCTAAAACTGTTTCTTTTTTTAAAGATTTATTTATTTAAGAGAGAAAGAGAGTGAGAGAGAGTCCACATGTTGGCACAGGGGTGGGGGTGGGGCGCTGGGGATGGCAGTGGGAGAAAATCTTCAAGCAGATTCCCCACTGAGTGCAGAGGCCCAAGCTGGGCTGGATCTCACCATCCATGAGATCACAACCTAAGCTGAAACCAAGAGTTGGATGCTTTAACTGACTGGACCACCCAGGCACCCCCCTGAAATGATTTTAAATGAATCACAAAATGTCTAAGGCACAAAAGGTGACAAGCTATGTTTCAACTGGTAAGCCTTCCTTAGACACACTGTTCAGGAAGCTCACTCCTGCTTCTAAGATCAGGCATCCTGAGGCTGAAAATCTTACCACTCATGTGGCAATAGAAATTGATCAAGGTTCAATCAACAGGAAGGAAGTAAATATACCAGGTTTAATGCAAGCCACATAGGTAAAACTTATGATTTTTCCCATATACAACAAAGAACAACATCATTAATTTTCATGTAAAACTGGGTTTTTAAAGTAATGCTCATTGCAGATACATAAAAGTTTAATAAACTTGATCCGCTGTCAAAAAATAAAAAATAACCTGCTAATATCTACGTATCCAACATAGTGTTCATACGTAGGACACACAGAGAATTGCTATCAATAAAGACAGCCTAACAGAATTGATTTGCTAAGGGCTCAAGGAAGAAACTTCACAAAAGAAGTTATCAAAATGGCCAGTAAGCATGTAGGAAAAGTGCTATATTTCATTAGTCAGCAGACAAATACAAATTAAAAACACAATGAAATGCTACTAGATATTTACACAATGAATATGAAAAAGAAAATATGAAGCATTTGTTAACAATCTTAATCAGAACTCACTACTAGTGGGAATGTAAGCTGGTATAACTGCTTTGAAATCTGCCAATAAGCATAACACTATAATCACTGAAAAAAAAATGTGTACATTTACAAGAATATTCACAAAGGCACTACTCTGAATAACCAAAAGCTAAAAACAACCTAAATGCCCATCAGCAATAAAATAGAAAAGATTTACCACATTCATTCAGTGCAATATTATAGAGCCATGAAATGAATAAAGTACTACACAAAGCAATATGGATGATTCTCACAATGTTGTTTAACGAACAAAAGAAGCCTGACATTAAGAACACATACTACGTATTTCCATTTGAGTGTAATAACAGGTTAAAAAAAAAAAACAAAAAACCTACAAAAGAAAAACTACCAGGGGGGAACTAGTCCTATCAGTTAAAGGTCTCTTACTAAAGATATACTATAAAGGATTCTATAATGAGAACTGTGGTACTGATAAATGATTAGAGAAACAGACCAGTGGAATAGAATGGAAAATCCAGAAATAGACCACCAAAATAAATGGCAAATTAGGATGAGAAAGTTAACATCTCAGAATGCTGGTGTAAAGGATGTACTTGTTAATAAAATGGTGCTGGAACAACTAGTCAGTCATTTGGAAAAAACAGAAAATTAGATCTATATTTCACCATGCACAAGAATAAACTCCAAAAGAATTATAGATTTAGGGTGCCTGGGTGGCTCAGTGGGTTAAAGCCTCTGCCTTCGGCTCAGGTCATGATCTCAGAGTCCTGGGATAGAGGCCCGCATCGGGCTCTCTGCTCAGCAGGGAGCCTGCTTCCTCCTCTCTCTCTGCCTGCCTCTCTGCCTACTTGTAATCTCTCTCTGTGTCAAATGAATAAATAAAATCTTAAAAAAAAAAAAGAATTATAGATCTAAATGTAAAAAATAAAACCATATAAATACTAAAAGAAAACTCAAGTGAATTCCTCTTTAAAGATTTTTTTTGTTTTTTTGTTTTTTTGGACACACACAGAGAGAGAAGCAGCAGCAGCAGCAGCTGAGGGAGAAACACACTCCCCACCGAGCAGGAAGCCTGACGTGAGACCTGATTCCAGGACCCCAGGATCATGACCCGAGCTGAAGGCAGATGCTTAACCAACTATACGCCACCAAGGCGCCCCAAGTGAATTCCTCTTTAATGGTGGTGTAGCAAAAAGCTTTCTAATCATAACTCAAAGTCCTTAGGAAATAAAATAAATCTGGGTACACAAAAAAAATTATCCACATGACCAACACACACACAATACCATCAACAGTCTCAAGACAATGGACAACCTAGGAGAAAATACTTAGAAAAATACACCACAAAGGGCCAATATGTCTAATATGTAAAGAAACTCCTGTGAAAAAAAGAAAAATTTTAAAAAGGAAAAAAGACAAGTAGTTCACACAAAAAATATTAAAATGACCCTGAAATATTTGCAAAAATGTTCAAACTCACAGAGAAATGGAAATTAAAATAACCCAAGATACCATTCATAACTTTCTAATGGGAACACAAATTAGTACTGCCTTTCTGGAGGGAATTTGGCAATACCTAACAAAACTAAACATGTACTTATTTTTTGACCCAGAGATTCTACTTCTAAGATACATCTCCAACAACGGAATATACATATGTAGGTCATTCGTTGTAGCAATGTTGTAATTGCAAATACATACTGGCTACAACCTAAACGAATGACCACATATGGGATAGTGGATGAAAAAATTATGGTACATCCGCACAATGAGAGTATTATGCAGCTATAAAAAATAATGATCTCTATGAAGTGATATGGAATAATTTCAAGGACATACCTTTAAGTGAATAAAGTAGAATACAGTATGCTACCCTTCATGTAAGAAAGAAAGGAATGTAAGATTATACACATGTACTGTTTCTCTGTGCAAAAGAAATACAGAAAAATGAAACAAGATGGGATGGGGAAGGAGACAAACCACAAGAGACTTCTAATCTCATAAAACAAACTGAGGGTTACTGGGGGGTGGGAGGGTAGGGATAGGGTGGATGGGTTATGGACATTGGGGAGGGTTTGTGCTTTGGTGAATGCTGTGAAAGATGTAAGCCTGATGATTCACAGANAAAAATAAAAAAAAAAAAAAAAAAAAAAAGAAATACAGAAATGATAAAAGAGAAACTAAAGAAATTACAAGGTAAGCAGGAAAGAGATGGGAAGGAAAAGAAAATGGGTTGGGGTAGTAGGAATAGGAAGAATGAATACTTCTGAGCATATATTTTTATATAGCTTTGAACCACAGCAATGTTTCACATACTCCAAAATAATAAATAATCAAAATCAACCAGGATGAGGTAGGTGGTGATGGTGGTGATCTTGGAGGTGCGACCCAAAACAGAATACAAACACTTAACCAATAAACCTGTTTTAAATGAATACCACAACTGAAGAGGGTGGGGAAGAAGAACATTAACCTAATGTGCCTGTCTATATGTGACTGCTGGAAAGCCCCTGGAACAACATCAGCACAGTACCAACAGGCACAGAGATTCTGGTTTCTAAATTCCATTCTCTAATAAAAGGATCAGGTCTCCTTGGATAAGAGAGAGAATCCAGGGTTAGAGCAGGGAAAATGAACCCTGAACACCTGTACTAAAAAAATAAAAAGTACTCAAAGTAGGACTTGCAATGGCCAAAGCTGGAACAATGTAACAAAATAAATACTAATACTAATAGACTGTAACCCAGGAAATAAATTATTTGTGAATATATACGGATATAATCAAATAAATAAGAAGGGTTAGCTTTTCCCTCACAGAGAAATTCCAATTAATAAATGAAGAGAAAATAAAAGAAATAGACCAGATATACTTTTTCCTGACATAATGCACTGAGAAAAACAAGACATTATATCTGTGGTAGTCTTTTCAAAAACGTATCTCAATCAAATCAAGAGACATCACACAAACCCAAATTGAAACATTCTAAAAAATGACTGACCAGTGTTCACTGAAGTGTCAAGGTTGTGAAAGACAAGGAAAGACAGAAACTAAAGGTACTGTCACCGTTGAAATGGTAGTATTTTTGGTATATGTATGAAATAAAATGTTAAAATTAACTTCACCTCTTTAATTTTAATTTCTTGATGTGACTAATAAAATTTTTAAGTTACACGTGTGGCTCACATATTTCTATTAGAACTGCTCTGGCTCTAATCACCAATGAATGGAAAATACAGAGAGCAGAGAAACATTGAAACCACTGTGGGGAAGCAAGCATCAAGAAATTCTACAAGGACAAACAATCCTGTTCCTCACCACTAAAACTACAAGGGGGATGGGGAGGAGAAAGTCGGAGAGAGATGGGAGAATCTTACAGTTTTCTTTTTTTTTTTTTTAAGATTTTATTTTTTTAAGCAATCTCCACACCCATCATGGAACTCAAACTCACAATCCTGAGATCAAGAGTTGTATACTACAGCAGCCAGGTGCCCCGGGAGAACCTTACAGTCCAAGAAAATTAGGATATACCAAACAACCACACAGGAGGACCTTATTTGGATCCTGATTTTTTAAAAAAACACATTTAAAAAGCAAAGTTCAGGGTGCCTGAGTGGCTCAGTGGGTTAAAGCCTCTGCCTTCAGCTCAGGTCATGATCTCAGGGTCCTGGGATCGAGGCCTGCATGGGGCTCCATGCTCAGCGGGGAGCCTGCTTCCTCCTCTCTCTCTGCCTGCCTCTCTGCCTACTTGTGATCTCTCTCTGTCAAATAAATGAATAAAATTTTAAAAAGTAAATAAAATAAAAAGCAAACTTCATACCTAAGACAACTGGAAACTTTACACTGACTAAACACTGAATTTTGGATTTAGAATTTATTTTTAAAGTATGATAATGGTCATACTGTTCTTTCTTTCTTTTTTTTTTTTTTTAAGAATTCTTATCTTTTAGTGATACATACTCAAATACTGGCAGATAAAAAAATAAGCCAGGGATTTCCTTCAAAATAATGGGGGAGCAAGAATACAATGCATTGGATGTATAGATGAAACTGGCCATAATTTGATAACTGTATCTGGTGATGGTTACGTGGGGATTATTTTAGAGTCTACATCTACTTTTGTAAGGATATAAAGTTATTCCACTTTAAAAAAAAAGGAAGATAACTTGAGGGGTCTAGGAAATTTTTTTTTAAGTTTTTTTAATTTAAATTCCAATATAGTTAACATACTGTGTAATATTAGTTTCAGGTGGAGGTGCCTGGGTAGCTCAGTCCGTGAAGCGTCTGCCTTTGACACAGATCATGATACAGGGGTCTGGGATCCGGTCCTGCATCGGGCTCCCTGCTCAGTGGGGAACCTGCTTCTCCCTCTGCCTCTGGCCCTCCCCCCTGCTCCTGCACACTCATTCTCTCCCACCCCTCTCAAATAAACGAATAAATAAAATCTTTTTTTAAAAAATCAAGATATCTATTTAAAAAATACTAGTTTCAGGAGTCAATATAGTGATTCAACACTTCCGTACAACACCCGCTGCTTATCACAAGTGCGCTCCTTATTGCCCATCACTTATTTCATCCACCCCCCCCACCCACAACCATCAGTTTGTTCTCTATATTTAAGAGTCTGTTTCTTGGTTTCTCTCGCTCTCCCCCCCACCACCACCCTTTGCTTGTTTTGTTTCTTAAATTCCACATGAGTGAAATCATGTATTTGTCTTTGTTTGACTGGTTTATTTCACTTAGCATTATACTCTCTGGCTCCATCCTTGTCCTTGCAAATGACAACATTTACTTCTTTTTGATGGCTGAGTAATGCTCCATTGTGTGTGTGTGTGTGTGTGTGTGTGTGTGTGTATACACACCACAACTTTATCCATTCATCAGATGATAGACACTTGGGCTGTTTCCATAATTTGGCTATTATTGATTATGCTGCTATAAACATTAAGGTGCACATATTCCCTATGAATTAATATTTTGTATACTTTGGGTGAATACCTAGTAGTGTAATTGCTGGATCTTAGGGTAGTTCTATTTTCCACTTCCTGAAGAACCTCCATAGTGTTTTACAGAGCGGCTGAACCCATTTGCATTCCCACCAAGAGTACAAGAGGTTTCTTCTTTCTTCACAACCTCGCCAACACCTATTGTTTCTTGGGTTCTTGATTTTACCCATTCTGATAGGTATGAGGTAATATCTCAATATACTTTTGATTTGCTTTTTCCTGATGATTAGTGATGTTAAGCATCTTTTCATGTGTCTTTTGGCCATCTGAAGGTCTTGTGTTTTTTAAGTTTTTATTTAAATTCCAGCTAGCTAACGTTAACAGTGTAGTATCAGTTTCAGATACACAATACAGTGATCCAACACTTCCATACAACACTTGGTACTCACCCAACCAGTGCACTCCTTTATGAGGGGACCAGAAATTAATTACTGAACTAGGGAAGACCCAAACAAAGAATGCTGCTACCAAGATGCCAGGCCAGTAAGTAAATTTCCCATGCAGTGGCTATTTCAGCAACTCCCTCCCTTCAGAAAGGAAAAATGCAGTTAGATCTGGAGATGTGCTAGTACGTTCAGTTTCTAGGCTGGCTTTAATCTGGTCTATTATCAGTAAGTGAGTAACAGTATTTATTTTTTTTAAAGATTTTATTTATTCATTTGACAGAGAGAGAGAGATTACAAGTAGGCAGAGAGGCAGGCAGAGAGAGAGGAGAGAGGAGGAAGCAGGCTCCCCACTGAGCAAAGAGCCTGATGTGGGCCTCGATCCCAGGACCCTGGGATCATGACCTGAGCCGAAGGCAGCGGCTTTAACCCACTGAGCCACCCAGGCGCCCCTGAGTAACAGTATTTAAAAGGTCACTCTAAGTCTAGGAAGGACATCAGATATTAATCAAATAACCAGCAGAAAGTAAGTACAAGTTGCCGTAGCGTTACAAAGAGAAAGTATACAGAGCTTAAAGGGGAGTTCTGACCTAATTTGGGGGCTCAGGACATGGTTCTTGAGGAACAGAACTAGAAAGGGTGCTTGGTGAATGAGGGATGAAGGTTGGGAAGCTTTCCAGATAGGAAAAACAGTATTTGCAAGAGCCCTCGGGTAGGAAAGTCCTTCTTTGACTCATTCAAATAATATTTAAGAGTTTATTATACATTAGACACTGTGTTAAGTTCTGTGTTTGTTCTCATGGAGCTTACAATCTAGTGGGAGAAAAAAAATTCACAACTAAATATATAATCACAGGCTTAAGTACTATAAAGGAAAAAAAAACAAAACAAAACAGCATCTTAAGAGGAACTCAGAAACTTGGCAGGAAGTGCAACATCTACTAGGAACCAAAAAGAGGACAGCATAGACCACAGAGCAAGGAGGAGACAGATTCAAGATGAGGCCAGAGGAATAGGCAGGGGTCAAATAATCCGGAAGGACCTTAATGACCACAGTATGGATTTTGGTCTTACTTCTAAAGGCAGTAAGCCTAAGAGTTTTAGGAAGAGATTGTGTTGGGGTGGGAAATCAGTAAAACTTGAATTTTGAAAAGAGTGAGAAAGAAGGGGTATATTATACTTAGGCAGCTACTACTGGAATCCAGAGAGACTATAATGTGTATTTAAGTGTATATATGTTGGGGGAGGGGAGGAGAGCTAGAGGAGATGCTAGAAAGTACAGAAGGAACAAGCGGAAAACTACAAAGTGCTCAGGAGTTAAAAACTGAACAAAATTTGCTAATCACTCATTCACCATATTGGGTAGATATTCTAATTGTGCACTGGATTTGGAATGGTCTGTGATTTCTATTGTCTAATCCATCAGAATAAAGGCTGCATGTCTTACTTAATGCTATTGTAATAAATTTTTCAAAAGTATCTCAGAGTCCATGGACTTGTCTGAAACCATACCACATCTTGCTGGGCTGGGTGGGACTCCTAACTTAAAGGCCACCTCTCTCTAGAATCAAGTAAATAAATATATACATACATAAATACACAAATTACATATTCATACATGGATGCACACACAGAAAACCCTAATTCCTGCATGGCTCTTCTCCGATATTAAGATGGGGGCACTTAAAATGTTTTTTGTTTTTTGTTTTTTTAAAGATAACAGCTTAACATACAGCTTACTATGTGCTGGGCATTGTGCAGAGTACACAACCACCCTGAGATGGGTACTGTCATTATTATCTGTATTTCATGGATGAGAAAACAGCTATCAAGTGGTAGACTCAAGATTCAGATTCCAGAGCCTAAACTCATAAAGTAAAGCAACTAAACTTAGGGTTATTCAATGATAACCTTTCCAGTCCTTATTTTACTTGGTCTCTCTCTATATAGGATCTGGCCGGCTGACAGGTCTCTCTTCAAACTTTTTTTTTGCTGGTCTTTCCCTGTGCTACTGCCCTCAAACCACATTCAAATTAAGAACTGCTATTCAGGGCGCCTGGGTGGCTCAGTGGGTTAAAGCCTCTGCCTTCAGCTCAGGTCATGATCTCAGGGTCCTGGGATCGAGGCCCGCATGGGGCTCTCTGCTCAGCAGGGAGCCTGCTTCCTCCTCTCTCTCTGCCTGCCTCTGCCTACTTGTGATCTCTCTCTCTCTGTGTCAAATAAATAAATAAAATCTTAAAAAAAAAAAAAAAAAGAACGGCTATTCATGAAAGGACAATTAAGAGAGAACCATCATGTTTGGAATATAAATCTAAAATACATGCAATCAACTGGCTTTTATCCAAAAAAATACAAAGCAAATCAATAAGACAAAGTCCCACGGAAAAGTATACAAAAAACTTGAACAGGCAGGCTATAAACATGAAAAGTTGCTCAATCTCACCTAGTCAAAGAAATATAAATTAAAACTACAATGAGATTGTAATAAAGACCCACCAGAAGGGCCAAAATTAAAGTGTCTAATAACACCAAGTACTGGTGAAAACGCAAAGCAAAAGAAACTTATTCACTGAATGATAATCAAAACTGGTACAACCTCTTTGGAAAACACAGTATTCAATTACTATTTCAATTACTAAAATTGAAGATATACTAAATAATCCAGCAGCAATCTTAGAGAAATACGTGTGTGATCACCAAGAGAAACGCAGAAGTGTTTATGGAAGCATTACTCTTAACAGCCCAAATTAGGAAATAACTCAAATGTCCATCAACAGCAGAATGAATAAACTGTGGTATATTCATGCAAGAGAACACTATACAGCACTGAAGACGAATGAATTCATACACAACAACATATGAATCTTAAAAACATAAAGTCAAGACATTGACTGCCTTGGGGGAGTAAAGGTGTTATTTAACAGATCACAACATATGGATCTTATGGGTCAAGACAATGGCTACCTTACTAGGGTAATACTATTAGGAACAGGCAAGGCGTGAAGCTTCTGAGAAGCTGGCAATATTTTATTCCTTGACCTGGATGGTGTTTACATGGGTGTTCATGTTATAAGAATTTATTAAAGTACATCTGCTTCATGGACTTTTACATAGGTACTGTATCTCACAGTAAAAAGGCATTAAAAAATGACATCAGCGACATTTAAGTCAAGATAATTTACATAAAAATCAGATTTACAACCTGTTTTAAAAAACTGGAAGATCTGGCCTGCCCTGCCTTCTATGCCAACAATCAGCTGGAGCTGAGCAACAGCTACTTCCTTCAGATCAGCTTACACTTTCTGCCTGCCACAGTGCCCTGCTGTCTCCCGGCTTTCATGATTCATGCTATCTACCTGGTCTAAAACTCACCTAACACCATTCCACACTCATCTCTGTGACACTCCTTTAGAACACACAAACATATAAGCATGTGCATGTATGAATTACAAAGCATATAAGCAGGATACAGCATTAAGCAACCTCACATTTAAAGCAGAAGTAAGAGTAGTACCTAACAGAGTTGTTAAGATTAAATGAAATAAAGCACACGAAAGCACACGAAACACGTAACTTAGTACTTATCACAGCATCGGTGTTCAATATTAGGGGGTTATTATTGACACCCATTTCTCATATTGACAATACATGTAAATTTACTTGCGTGGCCACTGTCTTCTGATTTTATAGACTACACAGCAGAGAAATAAGGGTTGGTATAAATTTGTTTGATCAGATACTTCAACATGTATCACTATTAAAAACAACAACCAGTAAATAAATCTTCCAAAGTTCCTTTACATGACACCATGGGAAAGATTTTCTACAATTATACTTTGAAAAGTAGGCCTGTTTTTACTTGTTTTGTCCAAACCAACGTATTGCTCCTGATTGTGGCTTTTATTGGCCTGATCAGAGTTAGGTAAATGGGTACCTACTAAAATATATTTTAAGATAATGAATTTTAAGACCTTAGTAATAAAATACTTCAAAACTAAACACTTTAGTATTGACTTTTGACTTTTCGAGATGAACATTATATGAATACCAAAAGCAGCTTTCTGTATTTCGCATAGCTGCTATACTCCAGTAACAGGCTAATCTAGGCTTATCTAATTCTTGCCCAAAGACAGAAGAATACAATATTCTTCTCAAAAAAAAACCCCACAAAAGTCTACTTCAAACTATTTTTTTTCTGAAGCCAATTTGGCAGTTAAGTCCTAATACAATGGATTATTATGAATTTGATCCACGAATACAATGAAAACTAAAGGACTAGTTACCCACATCTCACAAAAGCAATGCTGAGCGAAAGAAGCCATACACAACAGAAATCACACTGGAAGATTCTGGTTGTGTAAAGCTCACAGGCAAAACTACAGTGTTCAAGGAATGCATAATTAAGTGGTAAAATTATAAAGAAAAGCTAGAAAATGAGTACCACAGAAGACAAGATAGTTGTAATCTTTAGGAGAAAGAGGCTATGATCAAGAAATGGCATGTTAGGAATTCTAGAACTTATCATCATGTACAGTATTTTATTTGTTGCTCTCTGCTCATACCATTAAAATGCTCCCTAAGTACAGAGATATATTCAATGTTCTATCCCAAGCATCTTCAACAGGGTTTGGCACATGCTAGGTTCTCAATAAATATCTGTTGAATGTAGAATAATGTTTCGAAAACTCAAATTGTTCCATATTTCACAGCTTGTCGGTCTCTAAATATAACAGTAACAGCTAGCATATTGTGCATTTTCCATGTCAGTATTCTCAAGGAGTTGTAAGTAAATTCTGATTATAATTCTTAACCTTTTTCTCCTTTTGAGATACTTTTACCAAACATGCACTCAATACATGGATGTATCCAGATTTGATTAAAACATTTTTAAAAAATTAACAAAGAAAAATACTAAAACTCATGTGTTACAGCAAGCCCAGGCTCTAGATATGACTACCACCTTCCCCAACCAAAAAAAGCACACAGGATGCTGTGTTATAAGATGACCATAAGTGTGATCATATTTTTTATGGGTAAACAATGAAAAACTGAATTGTGCATTTCATAACCAATTATTACAGAATAAAGCAATTAGAAACTAGAAGCTGCTAGAGGACAGGGATCCAAAACAAAAGGTGTTCAATGAATGTTTCTTGGGTTAACAAAAAAATTATCTATTACTGAAATCCTATTTTATAACTATAAACTGAAGTGAGAGGTAATCGAATAATGTTTAATTCAGTCATCAGAAATTGTACAAACCCCAAAGATTACTAGTGACAATTCCAAACGAGTAAAAATTGCTAAGATAACCAAGAAAAAATGATGAACTTTCACTTCTGGGGAATGTATACTACTTAAAAAAACAAAAACCAGGGCGCCTGGGTGGCTCAGTGGGTTAAAGCCTCTGCTTTCGGCTCAGGTCATGATCTCAGCGTCCTGGGATCGAGGCCCGCATCGGGCTCCCTGCTCAGCGGGGAGCCTGCTTCCCCCCCTCTCTCTGCCTGCCTCTCTGCCTCCTTGTGATCTCTCTCCCTCTGTGAAATAAATAAATAAAATCTTTAAAAAAAAAAACAAAAAAACAAAAAAAAACACAAAAACCATATTTCAGCAAATCAAAAAATATTTTAATTAAAAAGAAACATAAGTTAACCTTACGTTCCCAATTAGTATCCATATAAAGTAATATTAGCTCCTGTTTGCACATCCCTTCTGGGCACAATAAACTGGAATGATTGAGGTCATTCATCAGTCAACTCACTTCCCAGCATTTCCTTGCACAAAAGAGTTATTAGGTTGTTCTGATACAAACCTACAACACAAACTAAAAAAACTTACCTTTTGATCTATCCCAAAGTTAAGTGCCATCTGAGACTCAGTATTTAAGACTACATATGTAACAGTCAGGGCTTTGTTATTAAGTCTCAAATGGTGTGTTTTATGGTACAAATTTTGGCAACACAGGTTTTCTCTTTTTCGAAACCACTGTTTCTGTGATAGTTTATCACACGTCTATTATTTTCATCCATTTTTAAGATATAAAATGAAATTCCCTACTCATATACTCACTGCACTCTTCTTATTAAGAATTTATCTGTTTCAGAAGGAATGGAAATAAAGCACCTGGCTAACCCATAAAGGAGCAACCTGAAGCTACTCTTCTCTATGATAAATAAATTAAGAAGCACTCTAGGTCAGAGACACCAAAAAGGTGATATTTATTGCTGCCTTATACTGGAAATACTGTTCTGAAATCTAGCAATTTTAGATGAAATTTAAAACTAAGTAAACTATAATAAATAAATGAACAAACCCTCAGTAAATTATTCTAATGTCTCCCTCTTCCTACCAGATTAAAAGCTGTTAAACTAGAAAGGTTTTTCAAGACTGCCTTTCAAAATTCAGAGATACAAAGCAAGCTCCAGTCAAGTACTTCAAAAATATACCAGTCATCAACAACTATCTCTTAGTCTCATTTAATATTTAATCAGAAACTCTACTAATAAAAAAATAACTGCTTATTCCACTAGCCTGCCTTCAGCCACCATGGTCAGTACTGGATACCAACTCCATGTGCGTGTCCACGAGCCTGCAAAGAGCTATGTCTGAGAAGTCAGGGATGGGTAGTCCCATACACGAATTTACAGCTAGACTAATGGTCTTTCAGTAGATCGAATTTTTACCAGTAGGGTTATGTCAAGAAATGGGATTACATTTCCAAATTTTCACCAAATCATTTTTTAGAGACCTTTTCCTTAGCAGCATGGTGATCTGTCTTATTTATACTGTTTTATTCTTAGAACTGTACAGAGTTTACATTTGGTCTCTAAATAGAAAAAAAGATTAAAGAGCAAGTAAAAGTCAAAGCCAGTACATTGTTTCCAGGATTGAAAAAAATGAGTGAAACTACTGTAATCTTTTTCCTTCGAACCAAACAGGGAACAGTCCTAGCCACAGAGCATTACAGCCCTCAAAGCCACAGATTGGTCTCAAACTCATTATTTGTTGGTTGTGGATGGCTAACCTTCTCTATCACTTACTGACAATAATCAATGAGCAGCATACATCTTTTTTGTTTTTTTAAGATTTTATTTATTTATTGAGGGCGGGGTAAAGAGAGAACCTCAAGCAGACTCCCTGCTGAGCCCAAGCCCAATGCAAGGCTCCGTATCATGACCCTGAGATGAGTCTTTCTTAAATATAAAATAAAGGTTGTAAGATCCTAACATGAAAACATCAATATCTTAAAAGGGGGGGGGGGTCCTTTCCTAAGAGTGCAGTGGAGTTTATGCCATTACACAACTTGAGAGAAAGGCACAATATGATTTGAAAATAGCTCTCTTACAGAGTGGTCCTAAAAAAAACTTAAGAGTTGTAAATATAGTAGGATAATCAACAAAGAACATAAATTACAGTTTTAACAATAAATGTCTAAAATGCTAACATAAATAAAAGCCTTCTGCCTTTAATATCGTAAAAATATTTCTAGTGAAAAATAAGTAATGTATAAACGTAACACATCCAGAAAAATATTACTATAGTGAAGCTCATTAAAAGTTGGCAATCAACTGAATTCTCATAAAGTCCAGGGAGTTTTCCTTTACTTTTAAAGCAATATGCAGCAAATATGCATTGATCAGTAAGTACCTAAACTAAAACTACATTGTACCAGCCATTAAGGACACAATTCCTACCTGTAAAGACTAATTTTCTACAGTTCTTAACTTTCAAATATTCAGCTATTAAGAAAAGTCCAAGGGCACCTGGGTGGCTTAGTCAGTTCAGTGTTCAACTCTTGATTTCAGCTCAGGTTTCAATCTCGGGGTTGTGAGTTCAAGCCTCGAGTTCAAGTGCAGACCCAGCTTTTTAAAATATATAAGCAAATAATAAAAATAAATTAAAAATAAAGTACATTGTACCTCACTTGATATAATAAATCAATTCCTAAGAAGATATGTAAATTATTTTTATAGTTAAATACACTATAATTTTAGAGATAAGTACAGGAAAAAAAAAATACTGTCCCTGAAACATAATGGAAACATTTAAGCAGCAAAATCTAGTAAGCATTTATGATAGTACAATCTTAAATTTTATTGCTTCCTCCAAAGTGAAACAGCCTGAAAATCCAGAAGCCACTGCAACTTCCTTCAGCCACTTTCTGTGATTCGACCAATAGGAAATGTTCCTAATAATTATTCACACCATTTTCTTACATAATTAGCTCCTTGGTGAGACAGAGAACCACCCTCGAATTCCTGTTTTCAACTCTAGAATTTTATTATCAGGTGCACTAGTAATTCTGTTTGCAATGCACATATACTACAAGTACAAAAACCTTTTCCTTTATTATTTCTTAAGTTAACATCAAATACAAAAAGGCCCTTTCCAGCTCAGGTGTATTTTTTTTTAAAAGTGTCCTACAGGGCGCCTGGGTGGCTCAGTGGGTTAAAGCCTCTGCTTTCGGCTCAGGTCATGATCTCAGCGTCCTGGGATCGAGGCCCGCATGGGGAGCCTGCTTCCTCCTCTCCGTCTCTGCCTGCCTCTCTGCCTACTTGTAATCTCTCTGTGTCAAATAAATAAATAAAATCTTTAAAAAAAAAAAAAAAGTGTCCTACAATTTCTTCCAGTATTTTATGATCTATTTTATTTGCTCTTATTCAAACATTTCATTTAGATTTTTTTTTTTTGGCCTATGGTTTAAAGCAGAAAACTACCATAAAAAAAAAAAGGATAACCAACAGTTCCACCCCTTTTTACTGAATAAATAATCCATCCTTTCCCTAGTAATCTACAACATTATTTTTATCATATGTTCCTAATTTTTTCCTCTTGCTGGCTAAGTGAATTTAGACAAATTATTTTATCTGTGTTTCAACTTCCTCATCCATAAAGTAGGGATAATAGTAATGCTCACTTCATAAGGTTACTATGAGAATTAAATCAGTTAATTCATGTTAAGCACTTAGAACAATACCTGACACATTAAATGCTGATGTGATAATCACCAAAAACTCATAAATACAAAACCGTTCCTGGATTCTGTGGTTGCACTGTCTATTCCTGAGCTGATAGACTGCTTTAAATTACTCTTAATTTGTAACACATTAGGTTTTCTAGTAGGGCCTTCTTTATCCAAAATTTCATGGCTATCATTCATTTATTTTATCAAACTTTCTCATTACATGTCAAGTTTTCTACAATACCACTGAAATTCTATTTGGAATTACATTGCACTTATATATATATCGACTTGGGGAAAACTGGTATATTCTACAATACTCTCCCCATCTCCCTCATCTAATTTATTCAGGTTTTATGTCCTTTAAAATAACATGTAATTTACCAACAAACGTTGTATTCATTCCTAGGCATGCCCTTCTTGGAGAAAAATTTAGCGGAATTTATCAGAATTTGAAATGCACATACCCTTGGACTCCCAAATTCCATTTTTTAAGGACTTCACACCCTACAATGGTGCAGATAAAAATATAAAGCTACTTACTACAATAGCAAAATCCTGAAAACAAGTTAAATGTCTGTCAATAAGGCAATGATGATCTGCAGCATATTCTTAGGATAACAGACTATTCAACTATTACAAAGAATACGGAACCACACATACTGGCTTAGGGAGTTTATCTACAAACTCCTCTGCTAAAACAAAAGAGCAAGTTGCAACATTAATGTCTTCTTTTTGTTTTTTTCTAAACTGAGGGTTAAGGTAGGGGAACAAAAGTATCACATGTAAAATATTAAGTACACAGACTGGCTTGTAGTAAGCATTTCAGTCACCTCAAAATATTAAATGTGACTTAGAGAAAAGGCTGAATATTCTTTCATTTCCCCGATTTTTTATGGCCTGCATGCCTTGTTCTACAGAAGATTTTGTAGTAAGCTCATAATACAGCATTTAAACAAAATAAGCTTTCAACTCACGCTTGACTCATAAATATTTATGAATACACATGTCCCTACGATGTAATATTTAAATACTGATGCTTTTCAAACTGCCATAAATACCAATCCCGTAATTCAGGAACAAAGTATTGTTTCTTCAATCCACTGAAAACTTCCCTCCATACTTGAAATAACGTTTTTAAAGTGTGTTGTCTTGTCGGATAGCATTTTCCTCATTGAGTGTTGCTTTAATTACAAAAATAATAAAATAATAATAATATAAAATGAAGTGTGTTGTCTTGGATATCAAGTACCAGAGATCACACCTCAGGAACAAAGTGACATTATGTGTAATACAGAAACAAAGCCTTCCTCCTCCCAAAGGAAACTCCTATAAAGGTTAAGTAATGCGACTTTATTTTAAAATCTAAGCAAAATTTTGCTTTTTATTCTAAGTCACTGGCTTAAGTTTTATCTCTAGATTGTCCTTCGTCAACGTAAGGTCAAAACGGTACAAATTAAAGTTCCCTTAAAGAAAGAATATTATATTCCTTAAAAACACATATATTCACTACTAAATGTAACTGCTAATTTCTGCCTCCCAGAAAACAAGGTCCTGAGTTCAGAAACTTCAGGGTCATATTATATCCTGTTCCGGATGCTATGAATAAACATTTCCAAAAGAAAAATAAATACATAAAACCACTACCTTCTTAAGTAGTTCGATACTGTTTAAAGTACTGAACTGATTTTCAAAGAGATTTTTTACTCTTCACATTTCTGTATGCCTGTAATTGTTAAAAAGAGCAGGTACAACTGTATGATGAGAAAGAGTAAAATGTAGAAAAAGAAAGGAGGATTTTAACGGAGTTTACGAACTTCAGCTTTTTGATGTAACATACAAATTGATTCCACAGCACTGAGAAAAATGCCCCAGTACTACAGAGCACATGTAAAAAATTGATAGGAACAAGTATTACTTTCTGCTACACCCATAAGTCTTTCTTAATTTTATTTCTTACACTTCATCTCATTGTCCATTTGTAGGAGTATTTGGTGCTACTTCTTAAAGTTTAACTCAAATTAAACTATTAAAAAGTGTTAAGAGGTTCACTTTCTCAATGCTACCTTAAGTAAATTACATAGTGTGGAAAAAAAAAATCCGACCTGCTACACACAAAACACTGAGTGTTCTGCTGCCTCAACGTCTTATCGCCGGCGTGCGCATACCACGGAGACTGACATCAGATCGAAACTACACGGTTTCGCCGGTGACCAACCACTCCTTCAAAGACAGCAGCTACCGGCTTGCTGGAGGTGGCACCCAAACCCCGACCTCCCGTCCGCCGCAGTCCCGCTCTGGGTGCTCGCAGAACCCACTACCGTAGCCGAGTTTGCCGGCGCCGGACCTGTTGCGCGTCCCCGCCCGCCGCGAGCCGGAGCCAGGCACCGACGCCGGCAGCGGTGCACCTGCCCGGGACCGCAGCTCTGAGCGCCCGCCGCCCCCTCCTGGGTCCCGCCCTCCGCCCGCCCGCCCGCCCACGGGGATCAGAGCGGCCCATGGCCTCAGCCAGCCCGACCCACCCTCTGCCGCCCCCGGCGCCTGGGCAGCAGCCCGCGGGGAGGAGCGCGGGGCGCGGGCCCGACGATGGCGGGCGGCCGCATTCGCTCGGGATCGGCCCTGACGGCCTCGGAGGCGC
>LNAC01000915.1:148125-180656 GCA_002007465.1 Ailurus styani
GGCCGCGGTGGGGGCGGGGTCGCTGCGGGGCGGGGCGAGCGGCCCAAGGCCCGCTTCCTCCCGAGATCCGACCCCAGTTGCGGAAGGAAAAGCCCAGTTTCCGAAGTACTTGGTGGACAGTTTCCGCTGGCATGAGAGTCTTCCTGTTTGTTTTTATCAAACGTCCAGCAGAAATCGCCCCCGAGGAGAAAGCCCCTGTGTACCAAAGCTTTTTCGATTTCTAGCAAAGACTCGTCTGCTTGCTCCTCAACAAGCCACGATGGATCAACCCCCACGCAGAAGGGCTGCTGGAAATACCTGACAATAGTTTCCTTAACGTGGTGAATATCGGTGGTCACAGCTGTCACCACATGCCTGGGCCTTGCTGCCCCACTGAAAGCAGAATGCGTTTTTATGTAAAGCACGTCCTGGCTTTCATCCCTAAAGCGCTCCTAACAGGATCAAAATGATTGCTCTCATTATCGACAAACTGTGCTAAAACTAAAATTGGTAAGCAGGGCGTGGGCACTCCTGGGCAAGCCGACTGGGAAATACCCAAGAGAACTGTGATATCTTGGCCCACCCACATTAGGCCTCAAGATACATCCGAAATCTCTTCCACCTCTGTAGGCAGGGATCTCCAAAGTATATTTTTAGCAACCAAAATGCTGCAATTCTTAGTGGTGAGTGAAGGGCCCACGCGGCCTTGTATTTCTGAAGCTAGTTCTCTAGCTCACGTCTGGGCAGACAAGGAGGTTAAAGGCTTGCAACCCATGGTCCAAGTTTAATCAGTCTCTGCATATACTTCCCACAATGCTGACCACCTTGCTAAACGCCAAAGAATACATAAGAAACCATTTCCAGCTTCATTATTACACACTTTGTAAAATGTAAAGCTCTCTACAAATGTCAAATTCTTGTTAACAATAAATAACATTCTTAAAGTACCTAACCTAGTGCCACAAAAGGTACACAGGAAAGGGGGAAAAGACAAACACCAGGTTTTAAACAATGATTTTCTGTTTGGAACTCAACTGCATGGAAAGATCAAACTTCTCTTAGCCAAGAAATATCTGTGTATCATAGATAAATATCTATTAAGATCCCAAAGTAAACTTTCATATATTTTGCAACTGAAGCTATCTGAACTAAAAAAAAGCATTCTGCAAATCAAACCCTTATTCTTTTCTCCCCTCCTCCCCCATAGAAATGGTTGAAGTCACTTTTGTTTTAAACTTACAGTGTAATTTTTTTGTTTGGGGGCAAAGTATTATTTATTCTTTTAAGAATTGTAATTTAAATGTCCTTAGGGACAAGGAGTGTTTTTAAAAAATCTGAACAGTTTTCATGTCATTATTACTTTATTACTGGAAACCTTTCATGTTTTTATAACTTTTACCATATATTAAGGTGTGCAATCAGCATAACCTGCCTAGAACTAGGCATCTAAACCTGGAGATATACCTAAAAATGTACAGAAACTTTTCTTTTTTTTCTCATTTGTCACTTTTCATCAAGTCTTCTGTATATCACTTAAATACTAGATTACGATATGTCAAAGATCTAATATATTTGACTACAATTTTATTTTATTTTTGCCATGGTTTAAGACATAATGAAATCAAGCAAAAAAAAATTTTTACCTTGAGAATACCTTGCTTTAAAAATTAAATTTGTAAAAACATCTCAGTGAATAATAGTACCCTTTAAAATTTTTTCAGTGGTATTTGTAATATATGAACTATAGAACATGTTTTATGTGTTTCCTTTTCTCTAAAGAAGCAAGAGAAAGTTTTTGTCACTTGTAAAAATGAAAGTAAAACACTATTGTCAAGTCTTAGAAACACATTTTCATTCCAATGGTTTATTTTTGGAGAGATGCTGTGATAAGAAGTAGAAAGCATAGAGCATAATCTCAGATAGTTGCCCCTTTACAATGGAGAGTATATCCACTGAACAACAAAAATTGTACCACAACTTTTTTGCTCAGGTGTGAATGTGGTTATAGCTCCTCTAGACTCATCACATGGGAAGAAATATAAGCAACTTTGAGATTCTCATTTAGAGTAACAATAAAGTTTAACCAAGAATGTCTTTCGATTGCACAGATTATCTTATTTCTCATCATCTAGTACAAAATGAACAGGAAACTAAAAAACCACAACACTCAGAAAGAGAACTTCCTGTGGGATTTTTGGTGTCTGCGGCTCAGAATGAAAAAAAAAAGAACTGAACAAAATCTTTATAAATCTTAGGTAGAATCATTTATTACAATAGCCTTGACCAAAAGAACAACTGTATCCATGCCCACGTTTTATCTAGGTATATTTTGTTTCTATTACAAAAAAAAATTATCCTTAGAAAGGCCTACTTATTTATTTTTGGTATAAGATGTGAGTTTATGTATGAAATGCAAAGGGGAAGTATTCTGGCACTGTAGTAGAACACGAGACAACCTTGATAATGCCACAGAAGAGGATATACGAAATACTAGGAACAGAATTGTATCAAAGCACTGTAACCACTACCACCACCACAACGAAAGTAATTCTAACCTTACTCCTATGCCTTGTCTTTGAAAATTCCATACGCTGGGGGCACCTGGATGGCTCAGTCAGTTAAGCATCTGCCTTCAGCTCAGGTCGTGATCCCAGGGTCCTGGGATCAAGCCCTACATTGGGCTCCCTCCTTGGGGGGATGTCTGCAAAAATTATACCACAATTTTTTTGCTCAGGTGTGAATAGCTCCTCCTAAAACTCTATAGGAGTTGTAGCTATAACTCCTAAGCTATAGCTATAGCTTATAGCTAAGTTATAGCTATAACTATAGCTCCTCCTCTCCCTCTGCCTGCCGCATTCCCTGCTTGTGCTCTCTCTCTCTCTCTCTGCTCCAAATAAATAAATAAAACCTTTAAAAAAAAATCTATACATTGCTTCAGAGTCTTCCTCTGCCAATAAAGTCATAGAACAAGATTAAACAAAGAACAGCTTTCTAAGGGTCATAAAATTTCCAGACTTCACAGACCAGGAAAATTTCAAACAAAACAAAACAAAACACTTCAGGGGTGCAGTATAGGATTACCAACTTTTTCACTTATTTTGCAAAGCAAATGACATTTGAAAACAAAAACTAATACATTTAAAGATGATTCAAGTGGTAGATTTTATATTATGTACATTTTGCCACAATAAAAAAATTCCAAAAGAATGTTACTATCACCAACAACATTTCATTTTCAAAAGGATGTAAAATGCCAAAGAGTCATTTTTTATTCAGTTCAGAAAAAAGAACAGTCCTTCCTAAAACAAGAGTGAGGCCATCCTTCCCTTGACTAGGGCAAGGCAGAGCTTTCTCTTTGTCAGGTCCTGAATGTCACACAACCAGGCCGATTGTTAGCTCCATCATTCCATGGAATCCATGACTCCAGCGGGACTGGCAAGCCAAGGCTCTAACTCCTCTCTGAGCAGTTTGCCTCCCCTTCTCTCCAGCTCCTTTTTTCCATCTTCTATACCCTCCTAACGATCCCTCAAAGACCTCCTCCCCAGCCCAAGCAGTAATTCCTAGAGAAAAAAGAAATTAAGGAATGGAAACTCTCTCTCCTTCCTGCCAAACTATGATATACCTACCCTGGGCACCTGCTTGTCTTCTGTCTTTTGCCCTCCCTGGGCTCTGAACCCCATCTTTGGGGCTAGCTGGCCTTATCAGCTTTGTTCTAACTCACCATTATCTTCATCCTCTCTCAGCCAAATGATTCTACATCTCAGAATTTAAGCTTCCCCTGATGTCTTCCATTTAAAAATGGCAGGTGGGGCTGAGGGTCAAGATGGAAACCCTTTATTATGCTGAGCGAAATAAGTCAATCAGAGAAAGGCAATTATCATATGATCTCTCTGATATGAGGAACTTGAGGGTGGGGAGGGGTCCATGGGGGGTAGGGAAGGAAAAATAATGAAACAAGATGAGATGGGGAAGGAGACAAACCATAAGAGACTCCTGATCTCACAAAACAAACTGAGGGTTACTGGGGGGTGGGAGGGTAGGGATAGGGTGGATGAGTTATGGACATTGGGGAGGGTTTTTGCTTTGGTGAATGCTGTGAAAGGTGTAAGCCTGATGATTCACAGACCTGTACCCCTGGGGCAAATAATAATAATCAAAAAAAAAAAAAAGATGGAAACCCTTGACCCTACCCAGGCGACCTTTGCAATTGGCGCAGCTGCTCAGAAGGGCCTTACATGGGATTTAATGCTCTGCAGCACTGTCTGGAATCTTAACAGTTTTCTCTTTGGATTTGTGTTTTGTAAGTGAAGGTGATAGGACAATGGGGCATGCACTGGGGACCTCAGCTCACATGTGATCGTGTTTGTTTTGGCCTCCCTGAAGGGCTTCTCAGCTACCCACTCCCCTGGCTCCTGAAGCCCCTGCCAGTGCTCACTCTTCCTCCCTGTTCCACCACCCTCTATCCCTCACCAAGATCTTGGACACGGGTGGGATCAGGCTTGTGTACCCAAGCCCTTGGTCTGGGCAAGAGCCCCAGGCTGACAGGAGGCCATACCTTGGTGGGGGTGAGTCTCCTGCCTAGCCTCCATTTGGGGTACCAAGCTGTCAGGGCTAGAGGCTGAAGGATCCTTGGTAGTTGCTGTCTGCTGTGGGCTAGAGTGGCAGTTCTGTAGCATGACTTCCCCAGACCCTGTCCTTACCTTGGACATTTAGGTCAGGTGGCTTGTGAGAAGAGGGTCCCGGTAGGCTCAGGAGACCCCCGGGGACCTATGAGGGTCTATACTGGCTACGATTATACCAGGCCCAAGGGTGCTCCCCTCCAGGAATGGGGTCCTCTCTCCTCCTTACCTTTCTGAGTCCAGCTGTGCTTGTCTCTTCTGGCCAGCTTGAGGGACAAACTCCAGGGACAAGCCACAAAATACGGATTGTGTAATTTAAGTGATTGCTCATACAAGTTAAATATTCTGATCTTTGCTTTTAAAACTGGCACTGCTCAATATAAAGATAAATGATAAAATTACATGTACCTTTAATGGCAGGTTTTTTTACTTTTTGAACAAAGGGTCCCCTACTTTCATTTTCCACTGGATCCCACAAATTAGAGACCACTTCTCCCTTTAGACCACATTCTATGAGTTCGTGACAACCTTCTCAGAAGTTCTCTATCACCTCTAGGTCTCTCTGTTATTAAGAAATGCCCAAGTCCTTTGGTATTCTTTCTTTCTCATTTTAATTTCACAACTACTGCAGGCATATATTTCTTCTGTGAAAGAAGCAACAGACATTTTTAAGAGTCCAACTGGACCACATGCTCATTCCCACTCCTATTACCCAAGAATATTAGTATTTAAACTGAACCAGAGTATGTCTTTCCAGATCAATTTCTGTGTATTTAGATTATATGTGTATTTGTGTCATATGTATATTTAGGTCATATGTGTATTTATTTACATATATATATGAAAACAAAGAGTAACGGGGGAGGGTGTGTGTATATATACAGGAATACACAGGTTTTTAAAAAAACAAATGATAGGCAATATTTACTTTTGCCATTTTTTTCCTCTTAATATTTTTGTCTTGGAGATTATGTCCAACAATGAAAACCTATGTCATCATTTTAAAATGGCTGACTAGTATTCCATAGTACAGATATATTGCAATTTGTCTAATTAAGAGGGTTTTGATATTATAATGCTGCAGTGAAAATCCTTATTTACACCTTCTTGTGCACATGTGAAGTTTTCCTCTAGGAGAGACATCCAAAAGGGGATTTTTCTGGGTTGAGGTATATGCTTTTTGAAATAAATTTTTTAAACTGACACTGTCTACCATCCTTCCAAAAATACCAGATCAACTTATCCTGTTTCCCCCACCCATATAAACACTTGATAATATTAATCTTTTAAATTTTTACTCATCTGGTAGATAAAAATGGTATATTACTTGCTTGCTTATGTCATTTACTCCCCCCCCCTATTTTTTGTTAGGTTATTTCTGTTAATTGATTTGTTGAAGCTCTTTAAATATACTTTTTTATTGAATCCAGCTGCGTGAGAGTGTGTGTGTGTGTGTGTGTGTGTGTGTGTGTGTGTATGCATTAAATAAAATTTACTTTGGAATAATTTTAGCTGTACAGAAAAATTAATACAGAGTTTATCCACCTTCCCCTAATGTTAACATCTTATATAACTGTGGTAGATTTCTTAAAAGTTAAAAAATTAACACTGTTACATTAGTAACTAAACTGCATCAAATTCTGCTAATTTTAACTCTGTAATTTCTCTGATATTCTTCCACTTTTGTCAATTACTCCTTCTTTCCAAATATTTTGGAAATTATTTTAGATATGTTCATTTTGAGCCTCTAGACTTTTCTTATGTTCAAGTTCATGAACATGACTATGAAGGAGGCAGAGTATAAACCAAAAAGTCATAGTGGACAACACACAGGGTACACCTGGAGTTTCACAGTTCTTATTCTGTTCAGGAATATTTTTTTTTCTCAGACTCGTGTTTGTAAAAGAATTGCTGTGGGGTATTTTTTCAGCCTCAAACAGTAAATGGAGATTAGAAGAAATCTCCCAACTCCACTTTAGCTCTCCAGATGACAGGGAGTACCAAACTCACCGAATCAAAAAACAGAGATTCCAAAAGAATCTGAATGACCCAGTCCCCAAAGTATGTTTGGATTCTCTTCACAATGTGGTGTGATAAACCTTTGTAATACTACTCTTTGAAAACAAATAAAGAAACGTAAGATATAGAAGAGTGAGTAAAACCCCATTTAAAAAAAGGTAAAAATATTTTTATATTTAAAATATTCTTGGGCCCCTGGGTGGCTCAGTGGGTTAAAGCCTCTGCCTTCGGCTCAGATCATGACCTCAGGGTCCTGAGATCGAGGCCCGCATCGGGCTCCCTGCTTGGCAGGGAGCCCGCTTTCTCCTCTCTCTCTGCCTGCCTCTCTGCCTACTTGTGATCTCTCTCTCTCTCTCTCTGTCAAATAAATAAATAAATAAATAAATAAATAAAATATTTTTTAGGGGCGCCTGGATGGCTTAGTTGGTTAAACATTGAACTCTTGATTTCAGCTCAGGTCATGATCTCAGGGTTGTGAGATTGAGCCCCATGTCTGGCTCTGTGCTAGGTATACAGCCTGCTTGGGATTCTCTCTCTCTCCCTCTGACTCTGCCCCTACCCCACGCCCACACACATAAGGGTGTGCTCTCTCACTCAAAATAAATAAATAAATAAATAAAATAATTTTTAAAAGGGAATAAAATAAGTGCATATACTTGCAAAGAAACACTAGAAGGAAGACTAAGAATAAATACAGTTGCCTTTGGGGCGCCTGGGTGGCTCAGTGGGTTAAGCCGCTGCCTTCGGCTCAGGTCATGATCCCAGGGTCCTGGGATCGAGGCCCACATCGGGCTCTCTGCTCAGCAGGGAGCCTGCTTCCTCCTCTCTCCTCTCTCTCTGCCTGCCTCTCTGCCTACTTGTGATCTCTCTCTCTGTGTCAAATGAATAAATAAAATCTTTAAAAATAAAAAATAAAATAAAAAATAAAAAATAAAAAAAAAATACAGTTGCCTTTGGAGGAAGGAGAGGACGTCAATAATTTTTCTACATATGCTCTATAATATAGTTTCAACTTTGAAAACATAAAAATATTTTATATATTTTAAAAAGTAAATGAAATAAAGAGAAAAATAATCTGTAAAAACTGAAAATGAACTGAAGCAAGAAAACATACATTAAGTTGGTGACCTAACCACACAGAGAAAAGATTTCCAATGCCTCTTTCACAAAGTACTTTGATCGCAGATTCTTTGTATAATATATTCTAAGGAAAACAGCATTGCAAAGAAATCTTAAATTTCATTCAGTAGTCTGTTGGTAAAAATATCAGCATTATTACTTTGAAACTTAATTTTTGTATGTGTATATTAACTAATATAAAATTGTTATATATTAATTAGGTCATTAAACTATATATAATGATTAACAATTATTTGTATGTGTGTGCTAACAAATATATTAGTATATATAGCATATTAGCTTTATTAACATATAACAATTTATAATATTAGCATTATGTATTTGATAGTTTCAAAGTTACATATAAATAATAATTTCAAAGTAATAATGCTAATAACATGTTAGTATCTGCTAATAATAATATTATAGTATATGCTTTTATACTGGTTATATTATTAGTTAATATATCAGTATATATAAGTGTATATTAACATTCTTATGAACCAAGATTTTCTACTAAAAAGAGAAAAAAATATAAAAATCACATAAGTTAAATAAAAATTTTGCAATTCTAATTTAAATTTTTAAAAAATCAGTATAACTTAATTTTTAAAGTATCTTTAAATATATATATATATGTATATGTGTATGTATAGAGATTTCCTAGCTCTTGCCAATAAAAAAGACTAGAAAGAATGAAAACTCAGTATCAATGAGCACATCTAGTGCCCAAATTGTAATCTCCATCCAGAAATGACTGATTACAGAGCTGGAGCAAGAAATATACAAGATAAACTTGGGATACTCTGTGCCAGAAAGCAAGGAAGTTCTCAAAGAAAAATGGATCAAAGGGATACAGAAGCCAACAATAAGCAGTTCCCATTGGCCAAAGATGAAACAATTTAAGCCCTCACCAAAGAAGAGAAAAGGGCAATTAACTGAAACACACTGAATATCTAAAACCCATGAATTCAAATAACAACAAAAAAGAAAGTAAGGGAGAGAGCCCCCAAACAACTATTTATCTAACAAGTCTGGATATAACTTGGGCACCAGCTTCTCATTCTATAAGCGGTCAATTTAAAGGAAAGAATATATTTGGTATGAACTCTATTTCAGATAACCAAATAACTCTCATGAAAAGATGCTCCTTATAAAATAACTCCAGCTAACAAATCTGGAATGATAGAATTAGGAAACCATCATCTTATAACACTTGAAACAACAGACCCGGGCAATTGGTCATCAAGGGATCAACTCACTGAGCAATGTCCACATCATTAAAAGCTAAGACAAGCAAACATTTATGCCTCCATGTGACACAACTGGAAGCAGGCAGTACTATTATCTACAGAGCACAGCTGTACCCAAAGTGGAACCTGAATGAAATTCAGCCTGTAGGGCTAACTTTTGTAAACAGAAATACAGGAGATGGAGAAGCAAGTTAGAGGACTCTACAAGGAAACAAAAAGATGACTACAGAATGTTGGAGGTTCTACACAGGAATATGGACCCAGTTTTCAAAACAAGTCAGTAGACAAGAAAGAAAAGCAAAGCAAGTTGGGACTGCTATGGACCTCCTGTGGGCGGATTCCTTTTCAGATCTACACATTGTAAAAAGACATTTTTGAGACATTTGGGGAAATTTCATTATGGACCGAGTGTTCGTGATACCAAGATGTGATCACGGTATTGTGGCTACATAAGAAGGTATCCGTTTTAAGAGATGCATATGGAAACATACAGAGCTGAAATAGCCCAATGTTAAGGATTTAATTCAAAACACTTCAGCAAGGAGAAAAGTTAAAAAGTAGAGGTAGCCAATGGAGCAAGATATTGAAAATTGGTGAATCCAGCTGATAGGCATATGGGAAGTTTATTGTATTACTCTTTCTACTTTCGAGTATGGTTGAATTGAATGTTACTGTACATTTGAAATTTCTTCTCATGAAAATCAACAAAAACAATAAAAACAAATATTCCTGTCAGCAAAGCTAGGTAGATTATAAGTAATTGTCAGGCATTCCCTATTTGGATACCCCATTGCAATGGGACATTACAGATCTTCTCATCAAGAGGTGGAACATTTTTTCACCATCCCTTGAATCTGGACAGCAGTGTGACTTGTTTTAGTTAAAAAGCAAATATGACACATGTAAAAGCTCAACAGGCACTTGGGCATGGGGGGTGTGCTTTCTCTAGCTGCTGGGAACCCTGAGACCACCACGGGAAGAAGCCCAGATTAGCCTGCTGGCAAAGTCACATGGAAAAGAAATGAGATGCCCTGGCCGACAGTGCGCCAACCTCCAGACATCTGAGCAAGGGAATTCTAGACCATCCAGTCCCAGCCAAGCCACAAACGATTGCATCTGTATGAGTCAGCCCAGGCAAGCCTAGCAAAAGAACCACTCGGATCTGCGCCCAAATTGCTAGCCCACAGAATCATGAATATTTTTTAAGATCCTAAGTATTGGGTGATTTGTTACACAGCAAGGACAAACTAATAGGTTCGGCTAAATCAACAGGAGTACTACAGGAACATAAGCAAAAGATTAGCTTCTTAGGACTGTGGGAGTACATGGCATGTCCTCCATCAAGGTATCCGAATGGGAATTCCACGTCACTAGAAAACGGTACGTTTGGAAATTGCTCTAAAGGCGATGGAGGCTTCTGCAGACCACCTCCTTTTGTGTATACAGTGAGGGCTACCAAACCAGGTAGTTACTCCACTGATAGAAACGGGTGTGACCGATGGATTGTGTAACTCTTTTTTGAAGACTAAAAAGGTCTGACTCTGCCTCCAGTCACCAATCCCAGGCAAAATAGAAATGGGTCTTTGGGATAGCTGGCAGAAGGCCCTGCCTTCCTCCTCTGACTCAATCATGCAACCCAAGTAGCCAGTGCAGAAAGAGAGCACACACAGCTGTGAGAGTTGGCCTGACCCTCCCTCCCCTGTGGGCCACAACTGGGGCAACCCTTGCACCCATCAACACATCTGGGACACTTTCCAACAGGGCAGGTTTCACCCTACGTACTCTAAGAACAGATTGTGTTTCCTCTTCACCACAGATGTTCACCAGCAAATGTGGGGCCCAGGTAGAAGGATTAATTAGAGAGTGTTTAAAGTGCCATAGGAAGAAACATTGCAGAATTCACTGAGGCACACATGGACGTTTTAGACAAGGTTATTCTTTTTACCGAAAAAAAAATTAAAGGATTTTTAAATTATGACTGCTTAATCTAGCTAAATCACCTAACTTTAAAATAATCCTTCTAAGGATTACATAGCTCATCCTAGTATCATTAGCAAAATACTGAACTTCTAAAAGAAACATATAAGATAGTTAAATATTTCTCCATAATACTAGCTCTTTATTTGGAACTATTTTAAAGTTAATTTGATACTTTAATTTGTGATGAATATGGCTATTTTCAGTACATTAGAATTACTGTTCACACAAATGCCACCCAAATTTACATGCTAATTTATCCAACTTCTCCATCTATATTTTTAAAGGTGCAATGTAATTTTTTAAGTATATTTTTTTAAAGCACAAGAATCTTGTTAAGTAAATAGTCATATTTTAATACTGTTTTGAATGAGCAAACTATTACTTAGTAAAAGTTGCAAATGCCTTTTTTGGACTATGGGTTTGGAATCAACATTAAGAAATGAAGTCTAACAACACAGAAAGATCATTAAATATGGGGTTTGGGAAGACTGGACTTCAAAAGCGAAGAAAAATTGGTGGCAGCTTCATTATTTGTGGAACTACACTTGAAGGGGACAAAGGAAAACCTGCAGCTAAGCTGAGGTTGGGGCAGCAGAAGCCAGGGCCCCAGAAGGACCCCTCACTTGGGCCAGCACTTTGATCTCCTGCTCTTGACAAACCTGCCTTCTCCTTCTGAAAAGGCAACACAAAGAGCTGAGGAAAAGCCATTAGACTCATTATCATTCTACCTAATACTAAAATAAATGTTCTCTCCTGTTAACAAAGTGTGGACACATATGGTGAAAGCATCGGAAAGAACATGATGGAAATGATCTGGGAAAGGTCTTCTGGGACTAAAGCCTCCTTATCTGTACAACAGAGGAGAGTGATATGAAGAGATTGGGATGTATTGAGGAGGGAGGGTTGGATTAATTCTAAGACCTTTTCTAGCCATAATTTTCAGTGATCTAAACAGTCAAAAGCTTTTCACCCCTGACACTATGAGGTTAGTGTTGGATGTGGTTATTTGTAGGTATTACAAGTTTGGGATAGATACAGATGATAAAACCATAGATTCTGTTTCTATAAAAGGCTCTAATTTTAAATGTGTTTAACTTTAAATATGATTAAATTTCCATGTGAAAGCACATATTATATGAGAGTGAGAAGTTTTATAAAAGCTGGACAAATTAGAAAACAGGCAAAAATCCAGCTAAGCTTAAATCTGTGTGTGAGAGAGTGTATGTTTTCAAAGGGTGTGGTTTCCTGGCTCTGGATTGTTTGGAAATATTCTGACAAAGCCAAATTCATATCTCTGATATCCCGAACACAGCAAGGAACTAGAGCCTAAAATAGCATAAAACATGATACTCCTATACATATAATCAATTTAAGTCAACTAAAAAATGTGATAAATACCCAAAAGATTTTTTTTTCTTTTTTAAGTAGGCTCCACATCCAGTGTTGAGCCCAACACAGGCTTGAACTCATGACCCTGAGATCAAGACCTGAGCTGAGATCAAGAGTCAGACATTTAAACTGACTGAGACATCCAGGTGCCCCAAAACCCAAAAGATTTTTAGTCTGTATTCTCGTAATTTCTTTGTGATAGTCTATGCAATTGCCTAGACTAAAAAATTTAGCAATACTTAGCATACTTTTCAACTCATTTGTTCATTAACCCATTTTTCATCTATTCAGAAAGTATTTCTAGAACTCTTACTATGTGCCAGAAGTCATTTCCTTTAAAATTTTTCCAAGTTTTTTTTTAAGATTTTATTTATTTATATGACACAGAGAGAGAGAGATCACAAGTAGACAGAGAGGCAGGCAGAGAGAGAGGAGGAAGCAGGCTCCCTGTCGAGCAGAAAGCCCAATGCAGGCCTCGATCCCAGGACCCTGAGATCATGACCTGAGCCAAAGGCAGAGGCTTTAACCCACTGAGCCACCCAGGCGCCCAATTTTTCCAAGTTTTATTTGTTCATTTAATTTCATCCTCCTTCACTCTCACCCCTGTCTTTCTTAGGTATGATGCTCTGTTCAATTACTCAGGAGTACATTTAAGTTGTGGGACTCAAAGCACAATGCTCTCTTACTGAGGGAAAACACAATCCATGTGGGTCAATACTGCACACTGTGGTGTCAGGAGGAGCGAACAAATAGATGAGTAATTTGGTATTCTTTACCATCCCCACCCCCACCTTAAGAGACATATAGGTCTGGCTGGACTTACTTTTGCTCCTAGCACCTAGGTCAAAAAGAGAAGTTTATTACCCGGAGTGATCAACTTTTTTTTAAAGATTTTATTTATTTATTTGACAGAGAGAGAGAGAGAGATCACAAGTAGGCAGAGAGGCAGGCAGAGAGAGAGGAGGAAGCGGGCTCCCTGCCGAGCAGAGAGCCTGATGCGGGCCTCCATCCCAGGACCCTGAGATCATGACCTGAGCCAAAGGCAGAGGATTTAACACACTGAGCCACCCAGGTACCCACCCCTCCCCGGCGTGATCAACTTTTACAGAGTGAATCCGAGACAGAAATAACAGACAAAAAGACATAATAATATAATATATAGTAAGTAATTATACGCATATGTTATTGCTCTAACACACAAAAAAATAGGTACGGATGGAGATTATATATTATTCTGCATTATTTCCTTCTCTTTTACATAAATGTTAAACACAACAACAGTAGAACTAGTTAGTAGTGGCAATCAGTAGTAATTAATAGGACTATTTAAACAATGTAAGAGGAAAATATAACAAGATTTTAAAATGCTTCTTTCTGATATAGCTTTTTCTCTGATAGAGCAGTTTAACCCTTTAAAAATTATTTATTGGGTATTTAAATTTTGTAGGTTTATACTGTGTATTTTTGAGATACATAAATGTAAGACTTCTTAAAAGGAAAATATAAATACAACAGGGCTAAACAGATACTAAATATTTCACCACCACCGCATACAAAAAATAATAATGCCCTGCTTCTTTCAGCTCCAGGATAAAATAGGATATCTTTATTCTGTTTCCTTTTCCAACAACACTTCTCTGAACTGCCGGCAGCAATTTAGAAATCCCTCATTTCTTTCTGTGGTAGCAAAACTGAATACAGTCATATGTAAAATTCACTTTGACTTGCAGCTCTGTTCACCTCCAACCCACATGACACAGATCCCTGGTGTCAGTCCATGTGATGACATTAAGCTAAATATCCTCTCAACAAAACTATATGAATGTGGAATGCTTATGATTCTCCTTACTAGCAAGAATAGGTTTTTAGGGGTGCCTGGGTGGCTCAGTCAGTTACGTGCCTGCCTTTGGCTCAAGTCATGATCCCAGGGTCCTGGAATCGAGCCCCGCATCGGGCTCCTTGCTTCATGGGTAGACTCCTTCTCCCTCTCCCTCTGCCTGCTGCTCCCCCTGGTGTGCTCACTCTCTCTCGGTCAAATAAATAAATAATCTTAAAACAAAGCAAAACAAAACAGGAATTCATTCCCACTTCTCCAAAAACGTCCATCCACTTTGTATCTAAAGGCTTGAAGATCAGGTTGTTTGCATCTATAAATGCATCATATATGCTATCAGTGTCTAAAGTATCTATTGTTTTATAAAACTTTTTATTTTAAGGTAATTGTAGAGTCATAAGAAGATGCAGAGAAATGTACAGGGAAATCCCATGCTCCCTTCACCCAGCCTCCCCTGACGTTAGCATCTTGCACAACTCTGGTACCACATGGAAAACAAGAAACCAACAGTGGTACATTCTAAAGACTGTGATCAGATATCATCAGTTACGCAAGCACCCATGTTGTGTGTGTCCACGTGTGTGCGTGTGTGTGTGCTCTATGCAACTTGATCACGCTGTTGTCTTGTACAACCACAACCACCACCACCAAGATACTCAACCGTCATTTCACCACTAGACTTATGTTACCCCTCACCCCCAATCTCTAACCCCTGGCAACTAATAATTTGTTCCCTATCTCTATAATCATATTATTTCATGAATATTACATAAATGGAGTCATATAGTATGTGACCTTTTGGAATTGGCTTTGTTCACTCAGCATGTTTTCCTTAAGGCTTATGCAAGTTATTGTCTGTATCAGTAGTTCCTTCCTTTGTATTGCTAAGTAGTATCCCACTGTATGGATGTACCACAGCTTATTTAACCATTATCTATTTGGACATTTCAGTAGTTTCTGACTTGGGATTATCATGAATTAAGCTTCTTTGAATATCTGTGTACAAATTCCTACATGAAAATAACTCTTCATTTCTCTGGGATAAATGCCCCAGAATTTAAAAGCTGAGTCATACACTAAATCCTTTTTTTTTTTCAGTTTTGAGAAGAACCATAGAAATATTTTTCAGAGCAGCTGTACCATTTTACATTCCAACCAGCAATGTATGAGTAACATATGAGTAATTGCCAGCGTTTGGTGTTATCACTATGTTTCATTGTAGCCATTCTGGTAGGTATGTAATTGTATCTCATTCTGATCTTAATTTGCATTTCTCTACTAGCTAATGATAAATTCACCTGTGTATTTCCTTCAGGGAAATGTCTACATCTTTTGTCCATTTTCCAATAGTATTTTTATTCACTATTGAGTTTTGAGAGTTCTTTATATAGTCTAGATATAAAGACTGTTGGATATGTACTTTGCAAATATTTTTTCCCAATCTGTAACTTGCCTTTTCATCCTTCCAGTAGGTTCTTTCCTGGAGCAAAGATAGTTAATTTTGATCAGTTCCAATTTTGGATAATTTTGATGAGTTCAGTTCTAAGTCCCAAAGATTTTCTCTTATGCTCTTTTCTAGAAGTTCTATAGTTTTACATTTTACATTTAAGTTTGTCTATCATTTTTGAACAATCCAAATGGATAAGTTAAACCTCTCTTTCTCCAGGAATACTGTTCTGAAGTAAAAAGGTAATTTTAACTTCTAAGATCAAAGTTTTAGTTTCATTGAGAAAATCCTATTTAACTTGGTGACTCTTTTCTGATGTTTTTTTCCCTTTCCTGATAATTATTTTTGCAAGTTGAAAGTCATTTCCAAAAAGGACTCATTTTATCACCATACGAGTTTTTTGCCACAACCTAAACAGAATATCAAATGACTCAGATACAGTCACTTTATCCTACTCAAGGCTTCTTATGGCCTTGCCAAAAATCACTAAAAAGTTTTCAAGAAAAGAGAATGTAAATGTCTCTTTTACTATACTTTTTCCCACCATTTCATCCTCAATGTATTTCCAAATTAGAGAAGGACATCCCTTTTGTCCCACACTTGAAAATATGATTTTACACCAAGCCAACACTTTAGTATCATTTCATAACTGACAACAGTGACAACCATCTTGTAGGCAGACGTGCTAAGAAGGCTATCTCCTTCCAGTTCTATAAATTCAAACATCTCATTAAATGCTTCTGCACATTTTGAGGAAATGGAGAAGTAACCCAAAACTTGCATTATAAAAGCCTCAATATCACAGGTAAATAAATAATCATGCTTCTTTTAAGAGTATGTGTATAAGGCATATAGGTATTTAATAGGTAAGACAATTTCAGTTTCGTTGGTGAGAAGTTTGTAGAGTGAATGGAATGTTCAAAATTTACATTTGGACTGCCTGCTGGATATGCAAATAAGCAGCAAAGTAGAACAAGATATCAATAATCTATGTGCTTTTTCGTTTTCTTAGATTTCATTAAAATCTCACAGAAATCAGGAAGATGATTCAAAAGTTCAATTTTAAATCAAAATACCTATTAGCCGGGTAGAACATGTGATCTGATGAACTTTTACTATAGACAGAGGGATGGTGGAGAAGACCGGACAGAATCAGCTCTACATCATACTGTGTGTGGTTTTCAGGTTTCCTCGTTTGCCCACAGGGCACATTACTGCATCCTCTGAATCAGAAAATGTCAGTTCCATAGAGCAATAGGGAAATGAAACCTAATGCATATTCATTGGTATGATATGCCCAAGATTATTTAGCAGCAGCTATTTTTTCAAAGATTTATTTATTTGAGAGAGAGAGAACACAAGTGGGAGGGGCAGAGGAAGAGGGAGAGAGGCAGAGAACTTCCAGCAGACTCCACGCTGAGCACGGAGCCCAGTGTAGGGCTGTACCTCATGACTCTGAGATTGTGACCTGAGCTGACACCGAGAGTTGGACACTTAGCTGCCTGAGCCACCCAGGTAGCCCCGCAGCAGCTATTTTTAATTAATTATTGGTATCTTTTTGGGAGATGAAAAAACTTTCGAATTAGAAGTACTCGCCGATCTCATCCCAAAATAGTGGGATCCAGCCTACCTATCTGCTTTCACACCGTCTTCTCCATGCCCAGTTCCAATGTCTGTTCTGTATATTGTGTATTATGCTCTGCTTTGGTCATTTAGCTCCCCAATCCAGTTGTATGCATCCTTCCATCTGTTATTAAAATATCACAGTCAATTAGCCTTCTTTTTCAATGAGATTTGGGCCATGCTGGCATTGCTATTGTAATCATTTTAATTATCTGAATTCTTAGAAGACACGATCAGAATATTCACGATGTTAACATTTTAACAAGCACTATCTTGATACAAAGCACAACAGTTAATCAACAGGCCAAGCCAAAGCCAGATTCTTAATGTTCATTACAACACCCTTTTTAAAAAAAATATGTTATTTATTTATTTGACAGAGACACAGCAAGAGAGGGAAAACAAGCAAGGGGAATGGGATAGGGAGAAGCAGGCTTCCCACTGAACAGGAAGCCCGATGCAGGGCTCTATCTAGGACCCCAGGATCATGACCTGAGCTGAAGGCAGATGCTTAACGACTAAGCCACCCAGGCGCCCCCGATTACAACACCCTTAATCACACACTTACATATCTTTGCTCAGAGTGATGCAACAATGGATGATCCATTCCTATGAACCATAAATCACAGATGCCATCATTGTCAGAGGAAAATCGGTGACAGCAACTACAGAAGGTAAACCATCTAGGTGGTATCCATCTGGCATTAAAGCACCACTGCTGTCAGCCTCTAGTCTGGAGGCCAGCTCATGGGTTCTGTACTTTTCTCCCAACCTTTGGTGCCCATCACCAAAAGACAGGGCTTCGTGGATCCCAGGGAGTGGTTTCCTGCAACAGGAGTTTCAATACTAGAACCAGGACACCAGGCAACAGAAGACATCTAATCATCCTAGTGAGATATGTAAAAGCACCATTCTAGAAAGCCCTTAGAGTAGGATGGCCCCTCTTACTGGCTCTGGTCATCCTTGGCCTGTGTTGGTTCTAGAAGACCAGGGAGGAAAGTTTCAGAGCAGATATATGGGCTGGTCTCTTTCTCTTCCTCCTTCTCTGCCACTTCCCATTTCATTCTTAGCTCAGAAATTAAAACTGTATATAGTCTCCTCACTTTCCCCTTGTCCAGGAAAGGAAGAGACAGAAGTTAGAGGGGCAAACTCTACAAAAGGAAGGCTGCAGTGTGAATACTTCCAAACTTGTCCAGTTTTTCTATTCCAATGCCATGGAGTAAAGCAGCACACAGTAGCACTCTGCTGTGAATATAAAGCATTCTTCTCCATAATTCCTAAATGGTTTCCTTATTAGATGCCACTCACCATGCTAGAAGTTTGGAATACAAAAAAGAATAAGGTGGGTGCCTGGGTGGCTCATTTGGTTAAGCATTCAACTCTTGATTTCAGCTCAGGTCATGATCTAGGGGTTGTGGGATGGAGCCCCACACTGGGCTGTGGGCTGGGTGTGGAGCCTACTTAAGATTCTCTCTCCCTTTCCCTCTGCCCCTCGCAACCCCTGCTCATGCATGCTTTCTCTCTCTCTAAGAAAGAAAGAGAGAGGAAGGAAGGAAGGGAGGGAGGGTGGGAGGGGAAAAGGAAGGTCTCTGTCTTCAAAGATCCTTACTGTCTTCAAAGCACCTGCAGTCTAGAGAAGAAGATCAAACAGGAGATGAGTACCAGTAGAGCAAGGGCTAAGAACACAGAGAAGGAACTAGGGAAGCAGAGAAAAGGAGAACTTGGATGGGAGTTTGGGGGGCAGGTATCCCTAAGAGAGAACATAGTGGAAGTGTGACTATCAGAAATAGAAAAACACTGACCTCAGAATAAGAGTTTCTGTATTTCAAAGTCCAGAAGTATATTTCAAAAAGTACCACCAATTTGAGGGTTGCTTCTCTAAAAACAGGACATTGGCATTCCCCATGAGCAAGAAGAAGAACCCTCAAAGGGAGAATGTGACTGCATAAGGTTGACAAGAGGAAGGACACTGATCCCTTCTCCACTTGCCTGGAAGGTGGGGCCTTAAATGTGGTAGTAAGGCATTGAGCCAAGGTTCCAATGTAATTTGGGCTAGGCTGAAGTTGGGTCTGGCTGGTCGACAGCAAAAAGCTTACCAAGCAGAAGGGCAGAGGGAAAAATCTTTCAGCAAAAATATTTAACCCACTGAAAATAATTTATACTTGTGTACAAACAACCTGCTGATTAAAAATGATTCTTAACTACTCATTAAAAGGAGGCCCACCCTTCAGGACCTATACTTTGCAACACTTAGGTACTATTTAATGGGAGTTACAGTATAAGCAAGATATTAAAAGGCTGCATTTCTTTACATGCTATAATTTTACTTTTGACTAATTCCAACTTTCTCTGTCCTCAATTAGTCTGACTTAGTGAAGTTTTGTCGTGTATAAGCTGGGAAGTCCTGACTTGTCTATCAACTTGCTAGCAAGAAGTAGCAGGATTAGTAAATTCTCAAGATTTTAAAAAGGTCAATACTATGGCCCCTCTTTTTCTTTACTAATTTTAAATGACTGTAAGCCATTGGGAAAGTAATACTTATTGTCAAAAATAAAATCTATATCCTTCATGACCATAGCTGATTTGATCGAGAATCAAATTTGAGTCTGTTGTCTCTTTCTTCTGATTTCTTATAGCACGACCCATAACAAAGTGGGTTCAACCCTATAACTGGGATTTCCAAAGCCTGGAGACCCATTAAGAATTCCCATAATTGGGGCACCTGGGTGGCTCAGTGGGTTAAAGCCTCTACCTTCGGCTCAGGTCATGATCTCAGGGTCCTGGGATGGAACCCCACATCAGGCTCCCTGCTGAGCAGGGAGCGTGCTTCCTCCTCTCTCTGCCTGCCTCTCTGCCTACTTGTAATCTCTGTGTGTCAAATAAATAAATAAAATCTTAAAAAAAAAAAAAAGAATTCCCATAATTGGTGACATGTCCAGAGTGGTGGGACAGAGAGAGGTGTTTTGATCTTCTGGTAAACTTTTAACTAGGAACCCTGAGATAAATTCTCTTATCTTGAGAGAGGAGTGAAAATTTGGGTAATTGAGAGTTTCCAGATACACATATAAAGGAAGAATGAATGTATGACCAGAAGTGCAAATCTCTGATGAAGAAATATGTAGGAACCATTTTGCGACTCCCTTAATACAAGATACCCAAGCAACAAGAATGATAAGTGGTCTAAGTTACATATTTCTTCTCCACATGTGGGAAGAAACTTTCACTTCTGAAATGCTAAATTAACCTGTGGTTTTAGACAAGCAAAGTTGCATCATCGTCCTTGCTTTGCCAGATATATGCTGACTATATATAAATAATCTGACTTCTCTGAGCCTCAGTTTTCTTACCCATAAAAATGAAAATCACTGCTTTTTACAAGTTGGTGCGATGAGAATTAAATGGGCTCGTATATGAAATAGTACAGAAGCACTCAAATTATCTGCTCATTGTTTTGCTGAATTATTCTTTGCTTCCTTTTTAAATTTTGACCTGTTATTTGACATTTACTGTTCTTATTTTTTATTTTTATATCTGTGTAAAGTCAGAAAACTTAGGCAACCATTCTGAAAATGACAAGTTATTTACTTTTTTTAAAGATTTTATTTATTTATTTAATTTTTTTATTTTTTAAATTTATTTGAGAGAGAGAGGAGGAGAGAGAGTGCGTGAGTGGGGTTGGCAGTGGAGGGAGAGGGACAAGCAGACTCTATGCCTAGCGTGGAGCCCATCACAGGGCTCGATCCCACAACTCCAAGATCATGACCTGAGGCAAAATCAAGAGTCAGACACGTAAGCGACTGAGCCCCACCCAGGTGCCCTGACAAAAGTTATTTTCTAGCCCACATTCAATTACTGAGTATCTATCATGTTCCATATGCTAGGGACTCAGAAGTTAAGAGCAGACAAAATGTCCTTTCCTCACACAGCTTCCATTATATTGGAGAAAGACATAACCCAATAACATAAATTAGAAAAATATGCAAAATGTTAGATGGCAGTAAGTGCTAGGGAGAAAAATCAAGCGAAGGAGTGGGAATCCAGAGAAAAGGCAGGGAACAGTTCATTTTGTGGCTTCAAGAAGGTGACAAGGAAGTGAGCCCAGGGAGTGAGCCAGGTGTGTATCTGAGGAAGACCTTCTGGGCAGAAGGGATAGCAATTGCAGGGTCTCTGAGATGGGAGAGGCCTTGGGGTGTCTGAGGAACAGCAGGGAGGCCAGTGGGCTGCAGTGGAGCTAAAGGGAAGCATGTCAAGGAAGTAAAGGGACTATGGCAGGGCGGACAGGTCACATTAGGTCTCAGAGGCTTTTTCCTATGTGAGATGGAGAGCCATGGGAGGAATCTGAACAGGAAGTGACAAAGGAGCAATTGTTTTAACAGAAACACGCTGCTGCTATGCAGAGAGTGAAGTGAGAGAACAAGGATACAAGCAGGGAGGCCAGTGAGGAGGCACCTAATGTAGCCTAAAGATGAGGTCATGGTGGCCTGGACTAGATGGCACAGTTGGAAGTGCTGTCTGTGAATTCCAGACATAGTCTGAAGGTAGAGCTGACAGGATGTGCTGACAGACCGGATATTATGGGGTATAGAGAAAAAGAGGAGTCAAGGTTAATGCTAAGACTTTTGATCTGAGCAACTGGAAGAATGGAAATACCATCAGAAAAGATTATAAAGACTGGAAAAGCAGGTTTTGGAGGGTGACATCAGGAGCTAATCTTGGACACGTATGTGAGGCACATTTTAGACATCCATGTAGAAATGTTGAGTAGGCATGTTAAAATGGACGTTAGGGAAGAGGTCCGGGTTGGATGCACTGATAATCATCAATTTAAGATGCCTTAAGCCACAGGTACATAAACTCACAAAAGAGTGGGTATAAATGCAGAGAAAGAACCAAAACCAACCTTGGGGACTGCCAGTGTTGCAAGGTCAGGGAGAAGGAGCAAAGGCAAGTGAGAATGAGTGGCCAGTAAGATAGAGGAGAATGTCTTAGAAGCCAAGTGAAGAAGACATTTCAGGAAGCTACTGATTAACTGCAAACTGTGTTACATGCTGTTGTTATGGTAGGAAGATAACTGAGAACTCTCCAAAATGGATACCCCACAATCCTCAAAAAAAGTATATAAAAACTAGTCTTTAACTTAAAACATTTTCTTCTTCAGTTTTTAATGGTTTCGTAAGGCCTTATAATCAAACAAGAGAATGTGCACGTGTATTTATCTCTTCTAAATCTCACTTAAGTGACACCAGAGACAAGAAAGCTGTAACACACAAGGACAAAGAGACAACATAGGTCAGGATGTGTCTCCTTCTCCTCCCCCTCCCCTAAACTCTAAACATATCCTGGAGTCTATTCGAAGATGGATTTTCCAGCTACGGCTAATTGGTCTTCCCAGGAATTCCAAAAGAATTGAAGCCCCAGAGACAGCAAAGGAAACACAGAAATCTCCCAGGACCACAGCAGATTTGTGAGGGGATTACAATCTAGGTGAGTGACAAGAATACATACATAAAAAGTGAAGTAAAAATAAATACAAAGCACTCTATTTAAATGGCAAACTTCAAAATAAAAAGTACTCATCATCTATTTTCATTATTATAAAACAGCAGAGAATGCCAGCTTCCAGACTTCTTCTGTCCAATGGCCACCTGTGGCCAGGCAGGACCCTCAACAACCACCACAGGCTTCTCAAGCCCTGGACTTGCCTTATCTGCACTCCCTCTCAGGGACATATGCCCAGGGGCACACACCGGGCTTTCCCATCACCCCAAACTGCCTCCTCTCCAGAATCAGGACACTCACACATCCCAATCACCAGACATGAGATTAGGCATGCTGAGGTAAATGGGAACAGTGGGGCTCTGAAAGAGCCAGGGGTCAACAAGGTCAGACCAAGAAAGAGGTTCATGGAGGAAGAAAAGGGCTAGGGTTACAGAAAAGTATCCAAAAACATATAAATGCCAAAGTCAAATCAATGCATTTTGAAGAAATTTGTAAATACTTTTGAGCACGTACTATGTGCAAAGCAACATCCTACAAAATGCTACGGGCCTTAGTTATCTTTTGCTACCTACTAAAACTTAGTGACTTGTTTATTATTTCACAGTTTGTAAAGGTAAGGAATCCAAGAGCAGTTCAGCTGAGTGGTTCTGGCTCAGGGACTCCCATGAGGTTGCCATCAAGATGTTGGCCAGGAGTGTAGTAGTCATAGGCTTGACTGGGCTGGAGGATTCACTTTCATGGTGCCTCATTCATGTGGCTGTTGCCTACATACCTCAATTTCTCACCACACAGACCACTCCATAGGGCTACTTGAATGCCCTCCTGACAGGGCAGCTGGCTTATCTCAGAATGGCTGATCCAGGAGAGAACAAAGAGAAAGCCACAGTGCTGTGTATGACCGAGTCTACATCACACACCATCATTTCTCTCTTATTCTATTCACTAGAAGCTGGTCACTAAGCCCAGCTCACATTCAAGAGGAGGGAATTAAGCTCCACTAATTAAGCTCCACTTCCCGAAGGGAAGATCATCAAATATTTTGTGAATACATTTTAAAAGCATCACACTATATATCTGGTTCCACAGAAATGATAATGTGGTATACTGTTAAACAAGCACACATGTAGTTAAGTACAACACAAATTGGAATGTGGCAAATATAAGAAAGGTAAATAAGTACCATATGTAAATTTCACAAAGAAAATTATAATTTAAGGATCAAACCTACCAGGTGTTCCAAAAATCCTACTCAAGACATTGAGTTTAAGAGACTCCATTTGATTGAATTTAAAGTTTCATTCTGGTTCTATTTTTTTTTTAATTTTGTATAGGATCACACTTCACAACTATTATAGTATTATTTAGAACTCTTTTTACTGATGTTATAAGTCAACAAGTTTATTAAGTAATTATAAATCACATATTCTATTTACTATTATATAAAAAAGATGTTAAAATAATAAAGCAACTCCAATTCTCTACATGTAAGAAAACTGTTAAAGGCAATCTTTTAGAATAATAGTTGCTGCATTAACTATACTAGAAAGTTCTATTTTTAAATTTGTCTCTAGTCTACTATAAAGACAGTCTAAATAGATAATTAATAACTAGAACCTGAGTTCTCAACATCTTATGATATGCTTAACATAAATTAAATTAAATTTAAATATAAATGTTAGTATGCACCAAACAACAGAGCCTCAAAATGCAAGAAGCAAAAGTTGATGAAGCTGAAAAGGGAAACAGATAAGTCCTCATTTATAGTTGGGGTCTACTGCCCTCCTCTCAGAAACTAAGGACTTCTAGTTAGATAAAAAATCAGCAGGGATAGAGAAGATCTGAGTAGGAAAATCTAACAAGAGCTCATTGACATATGTAGAACACCAATCCAACCTCAGTAAAATATACATTATTTCTAAGCACTCATGGAACACTCATCAGAAGAGACCATATGTTGGGCCAAAAACCATGCCACAAAAAATTTAAAGTAACTGTAATCATGCAAATGTGTTCACTGCCATAGTGAAATCAAACAAGAAAACAATAAACTATGTGAAAATTAAATACTCATAAATAATCAATGTGTCAAAAAGGATGCCTCAAAGGAAATTTAAAAATACATAGAACTAAATGAAAATCAAAACACAATATATCAAGATACATGGAATGCAGCTATAGCAGCTGAGAGGAAAATTAATAGCACTAAAAATGCTTACATTAAGAATACAAAAAGATCAATAACCCAAATTCCTACTACAAGAAACTAGGGCGAAAAAAAGAGAGAGCAGGGCGCCTGGGTGGCTCAGTGGGTTAAAGCCCCTGCTTTCAGCTCGGGTTGTGATCTCAGCGTCCTGGGATGGAGGCCGGCATCGGGCTCTCTGCTCGGCAGGGAGCCTGCTTCCTCCTTTCCCTGTCTCTCTGCCTGCCTCTCTGCCTACTTGTAGTCTCTCTCTGTGTGTCAAATAAATAAATAAAATCTTTAAAAAAAAAAAAAAGAGAGAGAGAGCAAATATCAGCCCAAAGCAAGCAAAAGGAAGTTAAAAAGATAAGAGCAGAAATAAAATTGAAAATAGAAAAATAAAGGAGGAAAGCAAAAAAATCAAAAGGCTGGTTCGGTGTGGAGGGTGGGGGGGAAGGTTCAATAAAATTGATAAACCTCTAGCAAGACTGACAAAAATAAAAAGAGGAAAAAATCAGAAATGAAATAAGTAGTATGACTACAGATCCCACAGTCATTAATAAGATAATAAGGGAACAGAATGAACAACTTTATACTCAGAAATTTGATAACTCAGAAGAAATAGACCAATACCTAAAAAACTACAAGTTATCAAAACTCAGTAAAGATGAAACAGTCAATCTGTATAGTCCTTTCTTAAAAACTGAACATCTAATTTAAAAGCTTCCAAAAGATAAATTTCCAGGGCCAGAATGATTCACTGCAGAATTCTACAAAACATCTAAGGAAGAATTACCACCAAGCCAAATCCCTGCAAGATGTTTGTGTATATAAACAAAACTATTCTCAAGTGTATATGGAAAGGCAAAGGAATTAGAATAGTTAAATCAATTCTCAAAAAAAAAAAAAGAATAAAATGGGAGGGATCAGTCTACAAGATTTCAAGAAGTATTATATAGCCACATTAATCAAGACTGTGGTATTAGCAAAGATCAGTGGAATCCAGAATTAGACCCACACAAATATGCCCAACACATTCTTGACAAAGGAGCAAAGGCAATTCAATGAAAGAACAGCCTTTAGAACAAACAGTGCTGGAGCAACTGGAAATCCACCAGCAAAAAATGAACCTGGACCTAAACCTCACGCTTTATACAAAAATTAATTCAAAATAGATCAGACACTTAATGTGAAACTATGGAATCGCAAGGGGGGGGAAGAGAAAATCTTCGGGATCTAGGGGTAGGCAAAGATTTCTTAGACTTGACACTGAAAGAACAATTTGTCAAAGGGAATACTGATAAATTGGACATCATCAAAATTAAAAATTTTGTTCTGCCAAAGACAGTGTTAAAAAGATGAGAAGAAAAGCTACAGACTGTAAGAAAATATTTGCAAACCATGTATCTGTCAAAAGACTAGACTATATAATGTACTCTTAAAACTCAACAGCAAAAAAACACACAATCCAAGTTAAAAATTGGCAAAAACAGACATCTCATTGAAAGTTATGTTCACTGAAAATGATGGCTAGTAAACACATGAAAAGATGTTCAACATCATTAGACTTCAGGGAAATGCAAACTAAAACCACAATGAGAGGGTTGCCTGGGTGGCTCAGTGGGTTAATCATCTGCCTTCTGCTCAGGTCAGGATCCCAGGGTCCTGGGATCGGTTCCCACACTGGGTTCCTTGCTTAGTGGGGAGTCTGCTTCTTCCTCTGCCTGCCTCCCCTTACTTGTGCGCTCTCTCTCTCTCTCTCTCTCTCTGACAAATAAATAAAATCTTAAAAAAAAAAAAAAGAACCACAATGAGATATCACTGCATATCTATCAGTTACATACCTATTTGGTGACAACACCAAGTGTTAGAAAAGATGTGGGAAAACTGGATCACTCATACATTGTTGCTGGAAATGTGATATGGTAGAGACACTAAAAAACAGTTTGGCAGTTTTTTATAAAACTAAACATGCAATTACCATACCCAGCAATTACACTCCTGGGCATTTATCCCAGCGAAATGAAAATCCATATTCACACAAAAACCTGTATATGAATGTTCATAGAAGTTTTATTGTAATAGCCCCTAAGCTAGAATCAGCCCAGATTTTCTCAACAGGTGAGTTAAAAAAAAAAAAAAACTCATCAATCCATACCATGGGATATTATTCAGTAATAAAGAGGAACAAATAATTGATGTAAGCAACAACATGGATGGCTCTTCAGGAGATTATGTTGAGTGAAATAGCCCATTCCCAAAAGGTTCATTCTGTACTCAATGCTTGATTCTGCTTATATAAGATTTTGAAATGATCAAATTTTAGAAAGAGAGGATAAATTAGCTGGGTGTGTCAGGAGAAGGGAGAAAACCATATGGTTATAAAAAGGCAACATAAGAGATTCTTGGGGTATTGGAAATATTCAGTATCCTGACTGTTGTGGTAGATACATGATAAAATTGTATAAAACGTCACACACACACACACACACACACACACACACACACACACACACACACACACCAGGAAATCTGAATAAGATCCGTGGATTGTATCAATGTCAATGTCCTGGTGTCACATTATACTACATTTCCATAAAATGTTACCACTGGGGAAACTGGACAAAGTATACAGGGAATTTCTCTGTATTGATTCTTACAACTGCATATGAAAACTATAATCATATCAATAAAATTTTTAATTAAAAATTTATAAAGGTTAGATAAGGAGAAATATACACTTAACGTGGCTATATTATTTTCCCATAAGCTTCATATTGAACATGATGGCCATGCTATCAAAACTGAGCAAGAGGAACTGATGACCTGTAATTACTTATCAATATAGCAAAACTAAAATAAATACAAGTATATTCTAACAAAAATTCAAAGCTCAATAAAATATAATTTGACAAGGTTACTAAATGTGCTTATTTTCAGGATCATGAAAGCAATTTCCTAATGTCAAAACCCAGACCTTCTGAAATGAATATCTTTTATTGAGAAGAACTTATATAATGCTATTCTGCATTACATAATAATGAAATGATAGGCTGTTTTTTTCCATAGGAGAGACACACAACACATCAAGGGAGCAACAATACAACTGCATTTCTAGAAGATGGTTGCTATACCTTCACCACATTACCACTAGATTTCCATGAATCATGTTTAAGAAAATCAATGTCACAGCACTTTACTGTTTCATAATACATGGAAAAATAACAAGACCATTCTCTTGCCATGCTATTTTCAAAGAAAATTACAGAATCACTTGGAAAATATACATTTTACCAAACTAAATCCATGTATAAAATGCAATATTTTTTTTAAAGATTTTATTTATTTATTTGACAGAGAGAGAGAGATTACAAGTAGGCAGAGAGGCAGGCAGCGGAAGAGGGGAAAGCAGGCTCCCTTCTGAGCAGAGAGCCCGATGCAGGGCTCGATCCCAGGACCCTGAGATCACGACCTGAGCCGAAGGCAGAGGCTTTAACCCACTGAGCCACCCAGGCACCCCTAAAATGCAATATTTTATATACCATATAGAAAATACAGAAATGTACAAAATCTAAAAACAAGGGAATCTATGTACTAGCAATTATAGGATGGCTGCTTTTTTTTTTAAGATTTTATTTATTTATTTGAGAGAGAGAGCAAGAAAGAGAGCACGAGTGGCAAGCAGAGGGAGAGGGAGAAGCAGGCTCCCAGCTGAGCAGGGAGACTGATGCGGGACTCGACCCCAGGACCCTGGGATCACGACCTGATTCTAAAGCAGATGCTTAACCAACTGAGACACGCAGGTGCCCAGGATGGCTTCTGTAGTAGGCTGAATGGTGGTCCCCAACAAGATATGGCCACAAATTAATCCCCAGAACCTGTGAATATAACCTTATTTGGAAAGTGTCTTTACAGATGTAAATTAAAGACTGAAATGGAGACCATCCTAGATTATCTCAGTGGGCCTTAAATCCAATGACCATTGTCCTTGTAAGAGTGAGGCACAAGGAGATCTGACAGAGACACAGAGAAGAAGGAGAGGTGAAGACAAAGGCAAAGATTGGAGAGAAGAGGCCACTAGCCAAAAACACCCAATGCTACACAGCCACCAAAATCTGGAAAGAGACAGTGATCGGATTCTCTCCTAGACCTCTGGGAGGAAGTGCAGATAGATTTTGGCCTTCTTCTTCTTCTCTTTTTAAATAGGTTCCACACCCAGATGGAGCCCAACATAGGACTTGTACTCAAGACTGGAGTAGAGATCAATAGGCCAGACACTTAACCAATTGAGCCATTCGGGCACCCCAGATTTTGGACTTTTATCCTCCAAAACTGGTATGGTACTTTATTACAACAGCCACAGAAAACTAGGACACCCCCTTTATCAGAGAATACAACTTACACACTTGCCAATCAAAGCAAAGCATGAGATCACTACCTTTTTAAACTCAGTGTAAAATAGGTCTCATAAATAATTTAAGACTCTAGCTAGCTAGAATCTAGCTTATGTAGCCATGAGACCTTCTAACTGGTTTTGAATCCAGAATAAATAAGTAACCAAACAGAAGGGTATTATGAGAGAAAAAAAAAAAAAGTTTAGAAATTTTTAATTCTGTTCAAAGAAAAGCAATATCACCAAAAAAAAAAAAACAAAACTAATGATTCCTTGAATTAATAAGCATTCTGCAAAAAAATGAGCACAAAACTGATGAACAGGAATTAAATAGATAGCTTTACTATACACTAGAAACACTAGTTTAAATATAATTGATAAACACTGCATTCACAAAAGTATGAAAATATAAAAAAAAAACAGTATCAAGGAATAACTTTAACCAACTGTGCATGGTCCTACAGAAAAACAAAGAGGGTGCCTAGGTGGCTCAGTGGGTTAAGCCTCTGCCTTCAGATCAGGTCATGATCTCAGGGTCCTGGGATCGAGCCCCGAATTGGGCTCTCTGCTCAGCATTCGGAAAACCTGCTTCCCCCTCTCCCTCTGCCTGCCTCTCTGCCTACTTGTGATCTCTCTCTCTCTCTCTCTCTGCCAAATAAATAAAATCTTTTAAAAAAAAAGAAAAGAAAAACAAAGAAACAAAAATAATAATTATTTTATTATTATTTATTGATTTTTTTTTATTTATTCAAGAAGACTTGAATAAGTGGGACATATCCAGTGTTGAGATACAGGTTAGTCTCAAGTTTTGTTGACACATTTAACACAATGCCAAAATACATTTTTTGAGGGAATTTAAATGATTCCAATATACCTATAGTGTAAAACTCTAGTGAGAAAGAAAAGATTTATAAACTAACGGATATGAAGGGGACCAGACCTGCTACACACTAAAACATGATATAAAGGTATAGTTTTTGTTTTTGTTTCAAAAGATTTTATTTATTTATTTGACAGAGAGAGACAGCAAGAGAGGGATCACTAGCAAGGGGAGTGTAAGAGGGAGAAGCAGGCTTCCCACTGAGCAGGGAGCCCAAGCCCGATGTGGAGCTCGATCCCAGGACCTTGGGATCATGACCTGAACCGAAGGCAGGTGCTTAAATGACTGAGTCACCTAGGCACCCCATAAAGGTATGGTTATTAAAACAAGGAAGAAGCTAAATAAAGCAGAATAGATAACAGAGAAATAAACCTTATTATAGAAGATAATTAATATATAGTAAGCCAGCAGCAGGATAGGGAATATGAAATCAATGAACTTTATAATAACAGTGGACTAGCAATTGGGTGAAGTGGAGGTAGGGAAGCAATCAAGTCTTTGTATCACATCATATATGAAAATAAACTACAAATGAACTGAAGACTTAAGTGTTAAAAATTGAACAACAAATAAGCCAGGGGGATATAAAAGAGAAAACCGAGCAGATCTGGAGGCAAGGGTGGTGGGAGGGGCAGCGAGGAAAGAGAAGAGCCTGTAAATGCAATGGAATAAGTCAAAAAGAGAGAGACTGATAAATCTTATTATGCCAAATTTTTTATGCTAAAAGAAAAAAAGACAAATGAGCTGGAGAAAATATTTACAATAAATAAGAAAAAGGATTAATAACCTCAATATCTAATAAATTCGCTCAGAGTGAAAAGGGCACCAGAAAAAAGAGAAAGCTGAAAACATATTAATAAATAATATAAGAGAAATAAACCTTACAATTCCAATAAAAAGACAAAAAAACTTAATTTAAAAATGGGCAAAGGAAGGTGGGGCACAAAGAATAAAATAAAAATAAAAATGGGCAAAGGATTTGAATAGACATTTCTCTAAAGAAGATGTACAAATGGCCAATAAGCCCATGAAAAGATGCTCAACATTATTAGTCATTAGGGAAATGAAAATCAAAACCAGATGAGATACCCCTTCCCACCCACTGGGATAGCTATAATGAAAAAGACCAACAAAAACAAGTGTGGGAAGGACGCAGAAAAATTGGAACTCTTGAATATTGCTAGTGGGAATGTTAAATGGTTTAGCTGCTTTGGAAAACAGCTTGGCAGTTCCTCAAAATGTTAAATATAGAGTTACCAGCAATTCCACACCCAAGAGAAACTGAAAGCATATATTCCTACAAAAATTTGTAAACAGACATTCATAGTAGCATTATTTCATGATAGCCAAAGAGCAGAAACAACCCAAATGTCCCTCAGCTAAATGCATAGATGGATAAATGAACAAAAGGTAGTAAATTCATACAAGAGAATATTGTTCAGCCACAGAAGGAGTGAAATGCTGACACATGCTACAACATGAACAAGTCCTAAAAACACCATGTTAAGGGAAAGAAGCCAGACACAAAAGGCCGTGTATTGCATTATTTCATTTATGTGAAACGTTCAGAATAGGGAAACCCATAGAGACAGAAAATAGATTGGTGGCTGCCAGACTTGTGGGAAGGGAACATGGGGAATGACTACTAATTAGTAGGAGGCTCTTTTAAGGTGATAGTTCTGGAATTTCTATAAAGTTATATTTACTTTATATCATGTCATTAAATGAACTTCAGTTGGACTAAAGATTTTAAAAATCAAAGTCATGAAGTTACTCTGAGAAAATACAAAAAATATTTCTATAATATTTAATTGGGAAAAGACACTTTTAAGGATGGCCAGGATTAAAGAAATTATAAAAGATGGATAGACTTAAGTATATAAAACTTACAAACTCAGACAACACAAGAGAATTCCTAAATGAATTAAAACAGTTATTTTAATCAGCTGAATTAAAAACAGAAGTTTCCATTCACATGTCTTAGAAGGTCAATGGAGCAGACAACCACTAGGTAGGCCCTCAACTCAACCATTCTGCCCCTTATATCACATGGATCCACCCCTGGCCTTGGTCATGTTTTCTGCCACCTGGACAAGAAAAGCAGGGGAGGGCGCCTGGGTGGCTCAGTGGGTTAAAGCCTCTGCTTTCGGCTCAGGTCATGATCTCAGGGTCCTGGGATCGAGGCCCGCATCGGGCTCCCTGCTCAGCGGGGAGCCTGCTTCCCCCTCTCTCTCTCTGCCTGCCTCTCTGCCTCCTTGTGATCTCTCTCCCTCTGTGAAATAAATAAATAAAATCTTTAAAAAAAAAAAAAAAAAATA
>LNAC01000915.1:180683-222515 GCA_002007465.1 Ailurus styani
TTGAAAAAAAAAAAAAAAATTTTTAAAAAAAAAAAAAAAAAAAAAAAAAAAAAAGAAAAGCAGGGGAGGGCTTTCTGCAGACAAAGAAGAATAAAAGATATATGCAGAGAGGACGGACATAAGTTGTGCAGAATTGAGTATTAATGTTGTTCAAGTTCCCTGTTCTAGCCTTTTTTCCAAGGTTGAAATGCATTCCTGCCTTTGGGGATTAGGAGACACTCTGGTCTTCGTTGACAAGAAAAGATGTCTAAATGAATACATCTTATAATGTTAAAATGTTCCTTTTGCTTTGACTCAGCAATTCTGCTTTTCTGAATCTTAAATATAAAAACAGCTAGAGGTAGAAATATTAATCCAATGATTGTACCTGGAGTTTCTACTGCATGCTACACAGTTGAAGGCAATATGGACACAGGGCTTCCTAAGTCAGATGATCGCTGATTCTCAATAGCAGAAACCTCTAAGCTTGATCTCCAACAACCAGGGGTTGATTGCGGACTATGTATTCAACATTTCTTACATTAATATTACTTAATCATTAAAATGCTACATGTAATAACAATGAAAAGTAGGTTATTTCGTTAAGTGAAGGAAATCATATCAACACATACTGTAATCACAATTACATGAGAACAATTTAAACCTGTATGTAGAACGAAAGATTGGAAGGATCAAAGTGTTGAAGTTACTACTTTGAATTCTGAGGCTATGATAGTATTTTATGAACAAGCTTACTTTGGGGAGTGAAATAAAATAAAGAGCTTTAAGAAAACTGAATCAGCATGCAGGGTAGCAGAGGTATGTGTCATCTGATTATAAAACATCTGAGGGCTCCTACCCCAAACAGTCCAAGAAACTCTAAACAAAAGAGATAGCCCCTTTTGAACCATGAAAAAGGAACGCGGAGGGTGACCAACTTGGAGATCATCCTAGCCCTCGTTTCAGGAAGCCCCTTTGAAACTGTGTTCCTCAGAGCCCTCAGGGAGGTTCTCTGGAGGTCATCTGGGATGAGCAGGGGAAGATTGTAAGCAGGGGTCCCACTTCCTGCATTTTCTCAGCCTGATCCTCTAAATCAGAGCAACTCGAAGGCCCTTTTCCTTTCCTCTCCCCCACCCCCACCACCCTGAGCCTCTCCCATTTGACATTCAGAGATTTCATTTAAGGAAAGAGTCCCAGTTACTAAAGTATCTGCAAATCACTGAGGTGATTCAGGAATTACTAATGAATGTTCTTTATGGTTCCTTCCGGTCAAGTGATATGAAGAACATCAGGGAAGGAAATTCTCCAAAGGGCAAGAAAAATTCTCAGGGACAAGTCATTTTCATTTTACACTCAGAGCTTGTGGAAAACAACCTGGGTGCTGCTCAGATTTCACTCTAGGTTGAGGGAATAAGTGGCAGATATGTTCACTTCTGAGAGCTGTGGCAGGGGTCTCCCTCATCTGCCCCCCACATCACCAGATCTGTTCACCAAGATCTTGGTCATTCAAAGTCATCCGGAAATGATTAATTATGAACAGCCAACCACTGAACTTAAATTTTAAAATTTAATTCAATTAATTTAAATTTTAAATTTAATATATAATAATCTATATATAATGATACAGTGTTCGATAGTTATCCTTTAAATATTACTTGTTCTCACAGGCTTTTGAAGCTTGAAAGGAATTTAGAAGTTGTAGAGTCCAAGTCCCTAATTGTACAAATAAGGACAAAAGAAGGAGACCCCCAAGGTCACAATGGAAAAAGCAAGACTAGAACCCAGCATCCTTCAACTTCTGGGCTATGCCATATTTTACCCGTGTGAGGTCTGGATCCTAGCAGACATGCGCTTCAACTCTGAGTATCAGTTTCCTTTTTGAAAAATGGAACCAGAACTATCTACCATTTAAGGCTATTTGGAAGATTAGAAATAACACAGCCTCCTGGCACAAACCCTGGCATGTACATAAGAGATAGTTAATCAATGCTACTTATCATGATGCCATGCTGCTCCAGAGGCATTCTTTACACCCAGATATACCTAAGACACCTCAGTTCAATCCATTCCAGCAGTCATTAAAATATGTGCCCTTTATTGCAGAATATATCATCTTGTCAGACCTTGCCTATAATTTGGTTATAATCCTGATTATACAGCGTGTATTTTATTTATTGTTACATCATTGTAAAATATATGAATCATTTAAAATATCAGTCAGTTGGGGCACCTGGGTGGCTCAGTCAGTGTCTGTCTTCAGCTCTAGTCATGATCCGAGGGTCCTAGTATCAAGCCCTGCATCAGGCTCCCTGCTCAGTGGTAAGCCGGCTTCTCCCTCTCACACTCCCCCTGCTTGTGCTCCCTCTCTCCCTGTCTCTCTCTCTCCATCAAATAAATAAATAAAATCTTTAAAAAATAATAAAATAAAAAAGTCAGTCATTTGAGCATCCAACTCTTGGTTTCTGCTTGGGTCATGATCTCAGGTTCTTGAGATCAAGCCCCACGTTAAGACTCCACACTTGGTTGGGCGCCTGGGTGGCTCAGTGGGTTAAAGCCTCCGCCTTCAGCTCAGGTCATGGTCTCAGGGTCCTGGGATCGAGGCCCGCATCCAGCTCCCTGCTCAGCGGGAAGCCTGCTTCCTCCTCTCTCTCTGCCTGCCTCTCTGCCTACTTGTGATCTGATCTCTCTCTCTCTGTGTCATATAAATAAATAAAATCTTTAAAAAAAAAAAAGACTCCACACTTGGTGTGGAGTCTGCTTGAGAAATTCTCTCTCTCTCTCCCTCTCCCTTCCCCTCTGCCTCTCCTCCCACTCATGCTCTCTCTCGATCTAAACTAAATAAAACCTTTTTTAACTTTTTTATTTTTTTGTTATATTTTATTTATTTAATGGACAGAGAGAGACATAGCGAGAGAGGGAACATAAGCAGGGGGAGTGAGAGAGGGAGAAGCAGGCCTCCCGCTGAGCAAGAAGTCCAGATGTGGGGTTGGATCCCAGGACACTAGGATCATAACCTGAGCCGAAGGCAGACGCTTAATGACTGAGCCACTCAGGCGCCCCTAAATAAATAAAAATCTTATTTTATTTTATTTTATTTTATTTTATTTGACAGAGAGAGAGAGATCAGATCACAAGTAGGCAGAGAGGCAGGCAGAGAGAGGAGGAAGCAGGCTCCCTGCTGAGCAGAGAGCCAGATGCGGGGCTCGATCCCAGGACCCTGAGATCATGACCTGATCCGAAGGCAAAGGCTTTAACCCGCTGAGCCACCCAGGTGCCCCAATAAATAAAATCTTAAATAAAAATCTAACATGACAAAAATGTATGCTGATATTGGAGGGGGGGAAAAAACACTGCAATCATTTTGCAGACAGGGTTATTAGGCAAAGTTGCCTTAGGAAGTCTCAAAATTCTGTAGCCACAAAGCACAGGACTATTACCTACTATGTTATCATTAAGGGCCCCTACTCAGGAAGGTGTTCTGTTGGGGAAGGGCACAAAATGATGGCTATGACTTGCCTGCTCTTACTATACACCTTAAACTATATAATATGCTGCCTTTTCAGTTAGGGGCTCTTCCCAAACATTGCTTCATTTCCAAGATTTCTAATATTAGAAAGTGTTCTGTTAGCAACAATGGCTTTATTTTTTTTAAACTCCAAGCCAACAATGTTCATGCCTTCAGTTGTTTTTGTTGTTGTTGTTGTGTTTGGTTTGGTGTTTCCCCATTAACATTCCAATTTTAACATTTCAGGTGGAAACAATTTTTACAAGTAGCCATCCACCTAGTTTCCATAAGAACTGTTTAAGATTCTGAAAGTGTTGGGGGGAAACCAGCTTTAAAGCATAGGAGATACACTCAAGGCTGAGACACCGGCAGAGTTCATGCAATGACAAAACAGGATGCCCAATAAAAATTCCATTTCACCATCAACGTGATTTTTCAATTTTCATCCTCAAGTTTTAGGTTTTATTCATAGCAGTGTCACAGTATGCGTAAAATGTGGAAGAAAAGAAAATGCAGTACAACCTGAATAGCTATGAGGTGGAGTGTTCAATTTTTAAGGTAAGAATGAGGAAAGCTGTCATTTTTCTAAAGCCCTACCATTAAGGTCAGCCTTAACACAACATCCAAAAGGACTACCAGACAGCTATTATGATGACCTTGCTTATGGGTCTATGTTGACCATCTAATTTAGAAAGCAAACTGGTTTTTTTTTTGTATTGCCCATTTCTCCCTACATTGGGAATTAAATGAATTTTATGGTTAGTTTTTATTTTTACATTTATGCCCAGTGATTTTATATCTCAAAAGAAAGTATCTCGGGAGCAGGGGGGAGAAACAATTGCAGGACTTTTCCAAAGATATTTTGGCAACCAATCAAATGAAGCTACAGGTATATGTGCCTTGCAAGCAGACCCTCTGTCTCACCCCACTCTGCCCAACCCAGAGCCCTGCATTGGACACCACTGTGAAGGTGACCATGGTATCTGTTATCTGCATCACAGTCCTTGCCCCAGAACCAGCCCCAGACCTGATCACAGCCCACACTCTGACTTCAGGAGAGAGTGCTCTTTTCCTCACTCTCCCTGGGAGTCCTGGTTTATTCTGTCTTACGTGCCTCCCTTTCCTCTCTTTTACATTTTATTTATTTTATTTTTTATTTTTAGTGGGGAGTGAGGGACAGAGGGGGAGAGAGAGACTCTCAAGCAGGCTCCATGGCCAGTGCAGAGCCCAATATTGGGGGCTCGATCTCACAATCCTGAGATCGTGAGCTGAGCCAAAATCAAGAGTCAGTTAAGCGATTGAGCCACCCATGTGCCCCAACTCTTTCTTCCTTCTTGTTGGCTGGTTTCAGAATTACAGGACACCTCTGCTTTCCTTTCCCTCCTCAAGTCATCCAGAGGCACCCTCAGATTTGCACATCTATACTTAAATATCTAGAAGACACTTCACACTTGCTCTAGGATAACCCAAGTATGTGCACTGTTGGAACTTTTGGTTCATAAAGTCATAAAAGAGTACTGTAGGTGGAATCCTAGATACCTCCCAGTCCTTCTGAATCTGAATCAAGACTGAAGGACAGTGGCTCTTAGCCTTATTAAGACAGAATTCAGATACCATAAAAGTCACCCTTTTAAAGTGTCTAATTCAGTGCGTTTTAGCACATGGACAAAGTTATCCACAGCCATCACCATTATCTAATTCCAGAATATTTTCAGAACCCCAGAAAGAACCTCATACCAATTAGAAATCATTCCCCATTCTGACACGCTCCCCAAACTCCTAGTCCCTTAATCTACATCCATTATCTAGTCCCTTAATCTAGTCCCATTAATCTACACTTTCTGTCTCTATTAATTTGCTTATTCTGAACATTTCATATAAATGAAATGATACAACATGTGGTCCTTTGTCACTGGCTTCTTTCATTTAGCATAATACTTTCAAGGTCCATCCAAGTTCTAGCACATATCAGTAGTTCATTTCTTCTCGCGGCTGAATAATATTCTATTGTATGGATACAGTACAGTTTGCTTATCTGTTCCTCAGTTGATGGACACTGAGGTTAGTATAAAATAATGCTGCTATAAATATTTATGTACTAATTTTGTGCAGACATGTTTTCAATTCTTCTATGTATCTATTCCTAGGAATAGAATTGCTGAGTCATATGGTAACTCTGGTTTTTAGGGTTGCAAACTTTTTTCCACAATAGCTGCACTATTTTACATTCTTGCCTACACACATGAGGGTCCCAATTTCTCCACTTTCTAGTCAACGCTTGTTATTGTTCATCTTGATTAGAGCCATTCTAGTGGGTGTGAAGTGGTATCTCATTGTGGTTTTGATTCGTACTTCCCTGATGACTGATATGTTGAGCATCTTTTCATGTGCTTACTGGCCACTTGAATATCTTCTTTGGAGAACTGTCTATTGTCATTTTTAATTGGGTTGCCTTTTAATCGTTGACTTGTAAAATTTCTTTATATATTCCAGATACTAGGCCCTTCTTAGATATTATTTCGCAGAACTTCTCCCATTTTGTGATTTGTCCTTTCATTTTATTAATGGTATCCTTTGAAACACAAAAGTTTATAATATCGATGAGGTCCAATTTATTTTTCTCTTGTCACTTGTGCTTTTGGTGCCACCTCAAAGAAACCACCCTTTATTCCAATGTCATGAAGATTTACTTCTGTGTTGTCTTCTGAGTTTAGCTTTTATATTTAGGTCTATAATCCATTTTGAGTTAGTTTTTGTTTGTGGTGTGATATAGGGATCCAACTTCATTTCTTTGCATGTAAATATCAACTTGTCAGAGCACAATTTGCTGAACTCCCAATGATTTTGACATACACTTCTAGTTAAGAACCAATGAATTCCAATCTAACACCTCCAACATCTTCGTTTTACAGACAGAAGTTTTAGGCCAAGAGAGATTAGGTTAAAACTGCTCTGCACTCAAAGGAAGTTAGAGGAAAGAAGAAAAGTTGGTTCCCACTTCTTAGCATCTCGAAGTCTAGTGAAGGAGGCAAACATTCCACTGCAGGATGTTCAGGAATAAGAGCAGAAATATACAAAGCTGTGTGGGACCTCAGAGAAGGAACTGATCAAGCATCTGTCTAGTGATTAAAGCTGTTTCACGGGGAAGATCATTCCAAGCAGAAAGAAAAGCTCAATTACAAAAGCCTTTAGACTGGAATGTTGTAGAAAGCATACATAGTCTCTACTTAGGTGAGATCTTAAATTGGGGAGCAAAAAAAAGGAGGAGAGTGGTAAGAGAAGAGCAGAGAAGAGCCACCACCAGATCTGTGTTTAGAAATTTGCTGCTAGTAACATGGATGATGAGTCATAGGACGCAGAACCCAGAGGAAGGCTTTAGGAAACTCCTGAAACAATTCATGACCAGGGTCAAAGTAGAGTCCTCCACCTGCAGTCAGTCTTCAGATGCAGGTGGCAGATGTGTGTTGTTTGGCTGGAGGAATGTTTTTAAAACACCTTGAACTTGAATACTTGATCAGGGAGGAGGGAGGGAAGTTCTCTCTGGGGTCTCTGGGGTGCCACAACACCAACACTCCCTCTTTAGACTTGTCTGGGCCGGCACACCCATTTATGTTACTGCCTGGCCCCTGTGAACAGTTGACTTTGCAACCTGGGCCCAAGCAGTGGGTGGCAGAAGTGGAGAGGGAGAGAGTGGAGAACATAAACTCCCAGAATAATTAGAAAGAGGGCTGCTATTGGCTCTTTGGTGGTGAAACAACAGGGAGAGCAATTAATCTCCGGACTTCCATGTGCCTAACCCACACCCCCTTCTCCCAGAACGGCAACAAGGTTTTGCTGAACCCGCTGTCCTCCAGAGCTTGCACTGCTGGTCGCTGGCCTCTTGCGGCAATAATAAAAATACACAAAGTCTTTCAAAATGTCTTCTCTGTGCTTTCTTTAAATACTGAAGGTTTAAGACAGAAAGCTTTGGTGAGTGGATCTTGAAGTTCCTTTGGAAGCAAAGGTTCTTTTAAACTATAGGTTTCAAGGGGCACCTGGGTGGCTCAGTGGGTTAAGCCTCTGCCTTCAGCTCAGGTCATGATCTCAGGGTCCTGGGATCGAGGCCCGCATCGGGCTCTCTGCCCAGCAGGGTGCCTGCTTCCCCCCCCTCTCTCTGCCTGCCTCTCTAACTACTTGTGGTCTCTCTCTCTGTCAAATAAATAAATTTTTAAAAAATATTAAAAAAATAATAAACTACAGGCTTCAACTTCCACCGTTGTCTGAGTTGAAATTTCTCAGAAGATTTCTCTCTCTCCAGCTTGAAATGATGCACCCTAGTTCCAATATAATCCTTTTGTTTTCTTCTCAGCTTTGTTCATCCCAGTCCTTGTCTCTGACTGTGAGTTCCCTGAGGGTAGGAACCATACATTTCATTTGGTTTAGTGACACAAGAGCTTAACAAGGTTCCTGGCCCATAATGGGAGGTAGCTATCACTGAGTACAGGTTTCCTACTGTCAGAACTGTTACCGATAAACTCTCCTCAGCTCTGGTTACCTGCAGGCCTCTAAGCCAGGTTCAATTCCACAGGGCCTTCAACCAATTAGAGGAATAAACACAGGGGAGGAAGGAACCTGAAATCTGGCCTTGAGGGTTTCCAGATCTTTCTTGTGGTACTGGTATTTTGTCTCTAAGTTCCTGACTGTCTTATCACTATCCCCACATTTCTTATCAGTTAGCTATGCTTGGTGCTTTCTCTCCTATACATCTTTCATACTTGGCAGCTTTTTTCTTTGCTTTACGGACTACTGAGTGGTAAACATTTGTATGCTGATTTTTTTAAATTCCTTTTAATTTTTTGCTTTTACAAACAAACACCTATATTTCATTTGTAAATCTCTTTTCTAAAATTAACCCAAAAGTTATATAATGAAAAGCAAACATTAAGCTAAATTAAGAAGGCTCAAAATAACCTCTTTTTCTCCTTCTCCAGGAGTAACACAACAAGAGGGCCCTTCCAACTGTGATCTGAAGGTTCAGGAAACCATGAACGCTCATGTGAGCCAAGATCTTCATAATTTGCTTGCGCTGGAATCTACAAGTGAATTTTAACAGGATAAGCAATATGTAACAAGATCAGGAAACTATTCAAGGACAAGATTAGATGGCTGTTTTTCTTGGTTTTAGCTACACAAATCAACACCAATCCCTCCTCTACCCAAGAGGGTAAGAATAGCTCTTTCAGCAGTTACTGACAGTAGCGAATGCCAAGAAGATATTTACAAAGAGCATGGATTTAAAGCCTAAGTGCATGGGGAATGGAGCAGGTGATTTTTACAAATGTCAAGGTAAACTGTGCAGTTTATTCCACCCTACATTTTTTAAAATTTCACTCTACCAGGTTCCAGTGCAACCTCCAAACCAACCATTTCCCCAAGAGAATGGGCTGCACCTTTCTTCAACCTCAGAGAGCCTTTTAAGTGGAAATGAATTTGCAGTATCTGCTCTGTAAAGACTCTAGAATATTATCATGTTCAGAAGTACATTTTTTATTTGTAAAACTTGTTTTGCTAAATATTTGTCAAGCAAATGAATGAGCAAAGATGCAGAAATACATGAAGCAGCAAGGAGGATTAGTGAAGATGCACACACATCCCATGATGGCTCACATCAGCTCTGAGCCAGACATCGTCACCAGGACCAGACAATAAATGCAGCTGGCCCTCAAAAGCTGTTGAAGGAGCAACTTAAAGAAAGAAAAGGAAGTGAGGGAATCAACCAGAGAAAGAAACAGAATAGCTAAAGAAACAGAAGCAGAGTGTTCAAGAGAAACCTATGTCCAGTCCTATTCAGATCAATTCACATCACCAGGGACATAAGAAGAGAAGCTGTCTGCCCTTGATTGGTAAGGAGACAGAAATAAATCTGCAAACAGCAACTGCAAAAGCAACCTTTCATAATCAGCAGTTGGAAGAAAGGAAACACAGAAATGACATAAACTTCGATGTAAATATGGCTTTCGGCATTTTTTTCTTTTACTTTCGGTGATCTGACACCTTCTCCTTTTCAAAAAATAGAAGCATATTAATTCTCTGTTAACTCTTCTCTTTGAAATGCGTTTTTATGTCTGGCATGACTTTATCCCCGTGTCACCTAGTCCTGCCCCCCATATTCCTGTTCTTTCTGGCAACACCCACCTAAATTTCGACACATTTTCTCTCACAAATTTGGCATTAGCTTAAGTCATTAACTATATTTGGAGCTTGCCTTCACCCTTACTGAAATATAAAGGATAGCTGCAATAATGTGTTTTGTTTATGAAGGAAAGTGTCCATGTTAATCAGTATGTCTAAATACATCACTTCTGTATTTGAACACGGCTTTGAGAGATAGATGCAGGGTAGAACGAAAACTCTACACTGATCTAAAAACAAACAGGCAGCATTCTTCATTTTATTATGTGAACTCCCCACACAGTATGTCATGTGGAATTTGTGTGGGATCTTATTTACTATATTACAAAAGCTGTCCTCCTAAGTGTATATTTTATGCAAGAAACAGACTGCTTTTATGTAAGTCAAATGTCACATCAGAAAATAGGACTCTGGAATGTTTAGAAAGCATTCCAATGGTATTGATCCACTGAAAAATATCAGTTGCCTTTCACAACAACAAATTAACTGAAGGGGTAAAGTATGCTTAGTAAAAATAAAGAAGCCTTTGGGGGCACCTGGGTGGCTCAGTCAGTTGTACATCCAACTCTTGATTTCAGCTCAAGTCATGATGTCAGGGTTGTGGGATCAAGCCCGGTGTTGGGCTAGCAGTGGGCGTGGAACCTGACTGGGATTCTCCCTCTCCCCTCTAACCTCTCCAAAAAAGAGAAGAAGCCTTCTGGTTGGAACTGAACTATCAAGGAACATGCAGAAGGAGATGAGACCTTCCATGGGTCTTCTCCAGTGGCTGTCCTAACCTGAGACAGCCTGGGACACAGCAGGGGCCCCAGTTGCACATGGATCTGTAGGGAGCCACCATCACTAGCCCTGAGCCTTCCGGGAAAAGAACATTCAACCGAGCCTGAACGCGTCATCCCTCAGTTCCTGTTTTATTAGTGCAGATGCTCAAAAGTGTCTCTGTTTCTTGTTGCTTCTCCATTCTATTTTCCTACAAAATCCACTGAACTGGATTTATGACATTCATTAAGAACAAATATGATTAAGTATGTATTACATCAAGTGTGAGAAGTAGAAACAGCAATTTATGGCTGGCACCAGAACTCTCCTGGACATAAGAAATTTCTAACCCATCGAAGCTGAGCAATGCCTAGGTCAGTTGGGTTGTCTGTGGCCAATAATACAACTGAGTTGTTTAACTAGAAAAGCAAATGGCAATTTGTAAGGAAAAAAATCAACTGGAAAAAAAAAAAGATCTATGTGATAGCCATCACCAGGGCAAAACTGTAAATCTGTCTGTTCAAATGTCATAGCAGGTGCTCCCTGAAGAAGGTAACCTGCTTTACTTTCTTATAACCAACAGAGCCTATGTCTGCTCACGTCAGGGGAGAAACCTTTTTTCCCCTTGTCACCATATGGGAGTTCTGATAAAGTTCTCCCGTCTCTTTCTACCAGCTCCATGGGTGTGTATATTCCCTCAAAAATTGTCTCAGTGTGTAAAAAATGGGTCTTAAAAACATGTTTAAGAATTAGCAGAGAATTAGAGCAATAGCTCCTAATTCCCTCTTTATAATTTTCCAGGAATGAAAAATAACTGGTCAGTGGTTGTTTTGCAAAGGTTTAGGATAAAATGTAGGGGAAAAAAAAGAAAGAAAGAAAAAGAAAACTGCTGAGTAGGCTTCTTTCCCTTTCAGGCGGTCTGATTTCTCATAAAACCTACAGAAACTCTACTCTACATGCGGCTCGGTCACAAGGACAGGGCCAAGCTGAATGCACGTTCACTGAATCAGCAAATCGTGGGCTCCCACAATCTCCCAGCCAAGCCCAGTGTCCAGCATGTAGCAACGTGTAATAAAGGCTGATAGAAAGGAATAAAAGGAAGGAAGAAATAAATCAAGAGAATAAAAGAGCTAATCATGTCTGGCATTGGCATACTCCAGGTTCCCCAATATTTGTTGAGAAGATGAACCCTCTATGCAAAATACCCCAAATTCAAGTTTTTTTAAAACTTCCTTTAAAGACTGGGGCGCCTGTGTGGCTCAGTNTGGGGCGCCTGGGTGGCTCAGTGGGTTAAAGCCGCTGCCTTCGGCTCAGGTCATGATCCCAGGGTCCTGGGATCGAGGCCCACATCGGGCTCTCTGCTCAGCAGGGAGCCTGCTTCCTCCTCTCTCCTCTCTCTCTGCCTACTTGTAATCTCTCTCTCTGTGTCAAATGAATAAATGAAATCTTTAAAAAAATAAAAAAATAAAAAAATAAAGACTGGTTCTGAAGACTTATATAAGAGGCAGATTTTGTAGATGCTAATAAAATCTGTAAAATTTTGAAAAGGTAGGTTTTTATCACAGGAAAAAAACCTGAAAAAAAAAAAAAGAGTAATGAGTAGAAATTAGTCCCAGAAGATAACAGAGCACATTATGAAGCTTTAGGATCAGAACAGTTTGGAATTGGAGAAGAATAAACAAGAAAGATCAGCGGGTCACAGTAAAAGATTAAAAATGCATAAGAGAATTTAATTCACTATAAAGGCATATGGTAAAGGTATATACTATAAAGGTAGCATATCAAGAAAAGTGAGTGGTTCCTCAGTGTTTCATGCAACTAGGAAACAATAAAGCCAGATTTCTTTCACTCCTTATACCAAAATTAATTTTAGATGAATCAAAGTTTCTAAGTATAAATATGTATAAGTATAAAACAAACAATGAAATAAGTATAAAAATGAAGCTATAAGAGAAAGCCTCAGTGAACAGAGAATCACAAAGATGGACAGGATGGTCTCTTTCTACACAGGGCATAACACAAAAATCAAAAAAGCTAACAGGAAAAATATTTACAACACAGATACAAAGAGCTAACTTCCTTAATTTAGAAAGTGCTCATACAAACAAAAAATAAAGAAACTTACAGAATAATGAAACACACAGAAAATCTGCAGGAGGAGAAATACAAATCTCAAAAACAAAACAAAAATCATAAAAAATGCTCAACTTCACACATATCTAAGGAGATAAAATAACATGATTTCACTCATATGTGGAATTTAAGAAACAAAACAGATGAACACAGGAGAAGGGAAGGAAAAATAGACAAAATCAGAGAGGGACACAAAGCATGAGAGATTCTTACCTCTTGGAAACAAACTGAGGGTCACTGGAGGGGAGGTAGGGGGAGGGGGATGGGGAAACTGGGGGATGGGCATTAAGGAGGGCATGTGATATAATGAGCACTGGGTGTTCTGTGTCACTGGTGAATCACTAAATTCTACCTCTGAAACTAATAATACACTATAGGTTACTTGAATTTAAATTTTTTTTAAAAAAGAGGTAAAATCAATTCAACAATGAAATACTATTTATTTTACCCATTATACTGCAGAAGTCTGGGGAGGCCCCAGGTCGCTGACATACTGTTAAGGGGGGTATACATTAGATGCAACATTTCTGGGAAATTTGGCAAGATTTATCAAAACTTAGAAAACATGGGGGGCACCTGGGTGGCTCTGTCACTAAGCATCTGCCTTTGGCTCAGGTCGTGATCCCAGGGTCCTGGGATAGAGCCCCCAGTTGGGCTCCCTGCTCAGCGAGGTATCTGCTTCTCCTTCTGCCTGCTTTCAAATAAAGAAAGAAAAATCCTAAAAAACACAAAAACAAAAACTTAGAAAACATGAATCTCAGCAATCCCTGAACCAAAAAGAATTTACCCTATAAACAGACTCCCATGAAATGAGGTTCTGGTCTAAGGTCAAGGTTGCAGAAGGAGCAGTGCTATTTCCAGGTCATCATCACACTGTCATCAGGTTCAGCCCCACAACCCGCACATCCTGCTCGTTACACTCACCAATGATACCCCTCAATGCCAAATCAAATGCTCACTGTACTGACACTGCATGATTTTGAAGCTCACTGCCTGGTGCTACCGACCTGTACATCCAGCCATTCGAAGGCAGGATGATGTCCTACCCTCTTTCTCATATAATATTTATACAGCCCACACAGGTATGCAAAGTAACATTTACTGAATAAATGAACGAATCAATGAATGAATGTGTAAATAAACCAAATTAGCTAAATGGAAATACTAGCGGGCAGATTAGAGAAACAGGATTGAAATACAGGTGAAAGGTTACAAAAAGACAAAGATGACACTTTAAAAGAGTTCTGTAATAAATGCGACATGGCTCTTGTGTGTAGAGACCATTCACATATTAAGTATGCAAAATTATCTTAAAATACCTACAGCAACACGAGTAGCCAGTAATGAATCTCACAAATTTAGCAGGTTGGGTTCAATTTGATGAAACCAAAGACTCTTAAAGCTTTGGAGACTAGCTTGTTAAATAACCATGTTCCTGTAAACAGGCAGGCTCGATTTATTGTGCCCCTGGGAAATTCTCTGGAATTAACACAGAAAAAGCTTCTGTTGATTAGCCCCTTTAGCTTGCGGCTGAATGTTGACCTAAAAGGGAAAGGCTTGCCCTCCAGATTTTACATAACGTGCCCTTATCAATTCCTGTTAGGGGAACCGTCCCTCACAGGGCTGTGGGGAGGACTCATGATTCTGCCTCAGTAAAACATCCTGTGCTTCCAAGATCCCGCTGCCAATCAGAAGTGGATCTCCTACACCAGATAGAGGACTACAGAGAGAAATTTTAAACTGAGGGCAAACGCAAAGAGGAGAATAAGAAAGGAGGGGGAAATTAATACAATTGAACAAGTTTATTGACTGATCCATTCAGACAAAGACAGGAATGCAAGGCTGTGCATGTGTGATAACCTGCCCTAGTCCCAAGGGAACTCACTTGTGGCCAAGCCAGGAGCATCAAGGGATTTCCTCCCTCCAGTGGGGGCTCCAGCCACCTCCTCAGACGCTAACTAGAGTGACAGGGAAGAAGCAATTCCAACAGGCACGCTCTGAATATTTGGCAGTGTTCTTACCAGACAAAGGAAAGATACTCCTCCTCTAAAGCAGATACCGAACACTCATTAAGAGCTGGTCATTGAAGCCCCTGTATGGAACTTCAGGCTCACTTAATCAACTTTTGGGTTATTTTCCACACAGTTCCGAGGAAGGATGCAAAGCAGGAAATGAGGTCAAAGAGAGATACTTCAACTATGTGGGAGTAACAGTAAAATGAGATTTTAGGGGCGCCTACATGGCTCAGTCGGTTAAAGCATCTGCCTTCGGCTCAGGTCATGAAGGAAATGCATACTGGTCACGTGGGAAAGCAGCCTGAAGACAGTTGCCAGTCAGCCCCCACGTAGGCACCAAACACACACAAAGTAGGCATCCTGGACTTACAGACCAGGTGAGCCCTCACAGGAGTCCAGCTCAGATACCACTTGACTATAATTCCATGAGAGACTGCTGGTGAGAACTGCTAACTCAGAACTTATTCAAGAATAGATCATTGAAACATTAGCTAACCAAACGGTGAAAAAAATATTCGAACAGATTTCTTGCTATGAGACATGAGGAATGAAAACAAGAAAGGCTAATAAAAAACTACTGAGTTCTTACGCCGCTTCTCTGAATGTAAAGTCTTAGAAGTGCTTCCCTATTTTCTGGGGTATTTTGAAGGAGGGCAGGTCTGAACCGGCAGCAGCTTGCAGATGTGGAAAGGAAGGCAGGTGGTTAACAGGGTCTGAGGTGGAAAACAAGCCTTGTGGGCAGGGAAGAGAACAATGATGACCACAGGGCGGGGCAGGGAAGGTGGCAGAGGGTGTCAGCCGAAGGACTTAGCAACAGCACTTAGCTTTCAACTTGAAACTCCTTCAGCACTGCTGATTCTTTCTCTCACAAACTCTCGAATGTTCTAGGGTTAAAGAGGTATTTATATGGTAAGCATAAACATGGGACTTACTTGTACTATCCTAGATTATGTGGCAGCATCTTTTTATTTTTTATTTTCTCTAGAATTAAATTTTTTTTTTTTAGATTTAAATCTTATTGTATTCCAGGGCACCTGGATGGCTCAGTCAGTTAAGCATATGCCTTTGGCTCAGATCATGATCTCGGGGTCCTGGGATCAAGCCCTCCATCAGGCTACCTGCTCAGTGGGGAGTCTGCTTCTCCCTCTGCCCCTTCCCCTGCTTGAGCTCTCTCTTTCTCTCTCTCAGATAAATAAATAAAATCTTTTCAAAAAATCTTATTGTATTCCAATCAGAGATGATTATGGAGTGCCTTGAACTCAAATTCAAACTGAAAATATAAAACAAAGATGAAAGTACAGGCTAGAACAGAAAATAAAAAAACAAACAAAACACAATTCAAGGATAGTATAACAAAAACATATTTCAGATATGGAGAGAGCTGGTACTCTGCGATAGCAGATTGAGTCTCCCAGGCGTCTCATCCTTAACAAGCAGATGTGTACACCAGTCATTTCAACAAAGTCATTTCTGAGGTTCAAAGCTGCATCTGATATGGGCCCTGTAGGAGCAAAGGAGGTCACGGGAAACTGCTCAGGGGCCATGTCATTCTATGAGTACACACACCAGGGGACGCCTGTGGGTGAAGGGTGAAGCTCTGTCCCGAGAGGAGAGTGAACTTGGGAAACTTCATGCAGCTCTGAGCATTTCTTTTGATGTCTATTGGCACCAGAAAAAAAAAAAATTCTTATTAAATAGACCAACTCACTGTATTTTGCCAGATATACTGAACACTTAGGAGAGATTTCCTCTCCTTCAGATTTAATTAATTCTGAAGAAACCATTAACAAAACAAAAAGGCAACCTACTGAATAAAAGAAGATATTTGCAAATGATATATACGATCAGGGGTTAATATCCAAAATATATACAGAACTTACACAACTTAACACCAAAAAAAGAAAATCAATCAGATTAAAAATGGGCAGAGGACCTGAATAGACATTTTTCCAAAGAAGACATACAGGTGGCCGACAGACACATGAAAAGATGCTCAACATCACTCATCATCAGGGGAATGCAAATGAAAGCCACAATGAGATAGATATCACCTCACACTATTCGGAGTGACTAGTGTCAAAAAACAAGAAATAACAAGTGTTGGCGAGGATGTGCAGAAAAGGGAACTATCAGGCACTGTTGGTGGGAATGTAAAGTGGTGCAACCACAGTGGAAAACAGTATGGACATTCCTCAAAAAAAAAAAAAAAAAAAAAGAAAATTAGAAATATCGTATGATCCAGTAATTCCACTATTGGGTATTTACCCAAAGAGAATGAGAATATTAATTTGAAAAGATGTTCACAGCCAATGTTTACTGCAGCATTATTTACAATAGCCAAGATATGAAAGCAATCCAAGTGTTCATAAACAGATGAATGGATAAAGAAGATGCAGCATGTATATACAATGGAGTATTACTCAGCTATAAAGAGAACGAAATCTTGCCATTTGCAACATGGATGGATCTACAGAGTATAATGCCACGTGAAAAAAGCCAGACAAAGAAACACAAATACTACATGATTTCATTTACATGTGGCATCTAAAAAACAAAACAAATGAACAAACAGATTCATAAGGTTGCGGGAGGGGAGGTTGGGGGGAAGAGATGGGCAATAGAGATGAAGGGGATTAAGGGACACGAACTTCCAGTTATAAGTCATGGGGATGGAAGTATAGCATGAGGACTACAGTCAATAATACTGTAACAATGGTGTATGACAGCAGACGCTGACCACACTTAGAGTGATGGACACTGAGTAAGCTACAGAACTGTCAGATCACTATGTTGTACATCTGAAACTAATACAACACTGTATATTCAACTATACTGCAATAATAAATAAAATAATTCTGGATCATAGTTGTTCCCAAATTCAAAGGTGATAGCCCTCACAGCCAAAACCTAATCCAGGTGCTGGAAACACCTTGGGGAAGGTCAACAAGGCCCTGCTGCAGCAGGAATTTACTCCTCCAGACCCTGCTCCCCAAGCTCCAGTGTGGCCTATCACACTTCTTGGTCTAAGAGCTACCTGTTCCTTGTCATGAATCAGTTTCTTTTTTGAATCAAACCAGAAGTATAAAGAAAACACAGAGGACTATTCACTTCTGATCACGGCAATATTTTCTACACTCGATATCCTTTTCGGCTTCATGTTTTAATATTCTCATCTGGTAGATTTCAAGCATAGGCTCTCCTTTCCTTCCAGCTAGGCCATGAAGCTGACTCTACCGGCCCAGATGAGGCATCAGACTTTGTGGCCTCGGCAGACTTATTAGGGATTGTACCAAATAGGTATTTCTTTCCAGATAAATCTAGAAATCTTTCTGGTGTAAATGGAACAGCAGAACATAGCTTTATAATTTGCTGAGAACAAGAAAAACATTTGACATTGCACAAAGGATAGCATTAGACATATCTCCTACCTAATAGGATAAAAAATAAAAATTAAAACAAGACAGACAGAAAGGAAAGCAGTTTTCTTCTCTCCCACCTCCACCTCTCCCCCAAAATGTACAGCCCACAGGGAGTTTCTGAGTTACACAGTTTAGCGTTTTGGTAAAGATGATATTGCACATTCTCTTTCAGGTTTCCCACTTATGCCTGTCACCGCCATGGCACCAAAATAACAGTAACAGAGAGGGTGATCACGTTTATAAAAACGAGGAGGCACTGTTCTGAGGCAATTCGGGTGCTTCCTCTCTGAGAAGGAGGGTGACAGGCAAAAGAGGCCTGCAGGGCGACAGCAGGGAGCCCCATGAAGGCCCCACTGTGTGCTGTCTGATTCAATCAGGCACTTGGCTCACTGCAACTTGTCCGCACAGCAGTGGGGGGAGAAGGGCAAACCCCACAAACAGCATATCTCAGTCACAGGACACGATCGGGACTGGCACCGTCAACCGTGAGGCAAGCCTGCGACAGACGGCAGTCAGAGGAACAATGCCCCGGGTAGAAAAAAGGAATCCGCCCTATTATGAAATAAGAGAAACCTCAGCGAATCGTTGTCGATGTTCTTTCTGGGCTGATGCAACAGCATTACTCAAAAATCCATGTTAATGACATTCTCTAAATCGAGTACAAACCAGCAAAATCATCGTTTTAAACAACGGTAGAAGTTAAAAATTTTTGTCTGCAAACTTGATTGTGAGCTGTTGAGATAAAAAGTCTAGTTCCTTACCCAGTGAGTGATGGCTTTCAGACACCACAACTTAATGCATAGCGGTATCAGTATTACAACTGTTACTATACTTACTGCTTCTAATCACACATGTGCGCTCACACACACACACACACAATATCATGTGAAAAGGGTTGCCTGATGGATTTTGACACATATAAACATAACATAGGACCATTCAGATAAAGACAGAATTCATGATTACAAGAAACAAATAATACCAATTAAAGTGATTTTTTAAAGTTCTTAGATTTTGGGGCACTTGGGTGGTTCAGTCGGTGAAGTGTCTGCCTTCAGCTCGGGTCATGATCTCAGGGTCCTGGGACTGAGACCCAAGTTGGATTCCCTGCTTAGCAAGGAGCCTGCTTCTCCCTCTGCCTCTGTCCTGCCCCGCCCCTGCTCGTGCTCTCTCTCACCCTCAAATACAATCTTAAAAAAAAAAAAAAGAAAAAGTTTTTAGATTTCCCTTTTCTTCCTCAGTGGAAAATCACATTTACTGCATATTTACATGTGTCTTGGGCTGTAGTAAGCAAAACCTCACATGAATGAGTGATGAGGTCTAGTATATTAAGGATTTTTTTTTTTTTTTTTTTTTAAGATTTTTATTTATTTATTTGACACAGAGAGAGAGACCACAAGTAGGCAGAGAGACAGGCAGAGAGAGAGGAGAGAGGAGGAAGCAGGCTCCCTGCCGAGCAGAGAGCCCGATGCGGGCCTGGATCCCAGGACGCTGAGATCATGACCTGAGCCGAAAGCAGAGGCTTTAACCCACTGAGCCACCCAGGCGCCCAAGGATTTCTTTTTTAAATACAGACCCAGTCCTCTTGTGCCCATATCCATGGGTCATCTAGCAGATCCTGATAAGGAGTATTAAATCTAAGCTTAGCAACTCACTGGGGACTTCATGGACACCTTCCACTCGGCCCCAGGGCGTGTGTCCCCCTAGGAGGCACTGTGACCACCAATAGACTCAGAGGAAAGCAAGCCTCTAGCCCATAATTTTCATTGATGCCTGGGAGATTTTTAAAGAGGAATTTCAACCTAATTTTCATTGGTTTGATTTTATTTTACTCAAGTACCTTGTTACATTTTGAAAATTGCAGCTGACCTTATTATCTTAACTTACATGAGTCCTCTTTTCCACCTGCTGTGAGAATTCCTCAAGCAAATCTATTTGTGCAAGTATCTGAGGACTAAATTTTCCTGCTGTGCACAAGTCCATAAATCCTGCCCCCAATACAGGTTGTGGGTTTTGGTTCTGCCATCATGCTAGCATCTTCCCTGGGGGCTGCACCACCAATGGCAAAAGGCAGTTGTTGTAAAATTAGAAATCCTCTTCCTCAGACACACTCAAATCACATTTCAAATGACTCACAGTCACGTGTTACTAGTGAGCACCACACTGAGCAGTGCACAAAGTTCTATGGGGCAGTGTCACTCTACAAGATGAAAGTGAGTCTGTCCACACTCCTGGTTAAGATGGAACATTTTCTGCCAGGACACACACAGCTGAGAACACTGAAAAGACTAAAAACTACATGCTACACTCTTCATTTCTCCGGAGAATTCAAGGTCAGTGGAAAACCTAGCAGTGCTGTGAATACAAATCTGAGAATCTGGCATCCTTGGGTTTGAAGCCTGAAATCATCCCAAACCTTTCCCTCTGACAGGTTAATACCACCTCCCAGGAACTTACATCACACATTTATGAGAACACAGTAAAGCCTTAATTTAAGTAACTAGAATGCTTAAGTAACAAAAGGGAAGTATTTCAGTTAATTTAAATTTGAAGTACATTCAGTCTTCTCCTCACTTTTATTACAATTTTCTGTAGAACATCAGTTTACTTTGCTGCTCTGTATGGTAGCATTCTACGACACCGAATTCTTACTAATTCAGATCTCAGTCACAGATTTTATAACTTCATGAAACACAATAACAGATACAAAAAGATTTTAGAAAATTTGCCTTAACATTTGACTCAAGGACACAAAGTGTATGGTTATTTCTTTAAAAGCTTAATATTTAGACTTTTTACATTGAAACTGGCCTGTTTTCCCTATAGTTCTTTAAAAGTTTTTATTTAAATTCCACTTAGTTACCATATATGTAATATGAGTTTCCAGTGTACAATATAGCAATTCAACACTTCCATACATCACCCTGTGCTCATCACAAAACTGCCCTCCTTAATCCCCATCACCTATTTAGCCCATCTCCCTACCCACCTCCCCTCTGTTCTCTATAGTTAAGTATGGTTTTTTAAAAGCTGGTTAATTGTGACTACTCAAGTGCAGTCTAAATTAACTTGATCTCTGTCAGCAGCCTCTGGATTTTGCCCAGAACCATTATGGATTCCCTGGAAGAAATGGATGTATTCTCAAATAAATACTTCATAAGTCAGATCATTCTGATATAACCTCATTTTAGAGAAACAGGCCATAGTTCACTAGCTGTCCTTATACTCTGTCCTTGGAATAGAAAAAAAAAAAACAAAAAAACCCGGAAGTCTCTAGAGGCATTCTTTGAAAGCCATCCCCACAATTTTAGAGTTCCATAGCTCCATACAATCCAAACAGCTAAAATGAAAACTGATTTCCCTTTTGTACGTGTTTGTTTCCAAGTCTGTTTGGATAATATTCCCGTTGTGCGTGGACCCACAGGGAAGCTGATGTGGGAGGCAGGGCAGGCTTGGGATTAGCAGCAGAGAAAAAGCAACCCTCACATTAGTTAGTGGCCACACCACTGCCAGCAATCCTCTCCCCCCCCACACACGAATTCACGCACAAGCAGTTGACATGGGATAAAGAGAATCTCAAATATAGTGTCAGTGGGGAATAATCTTCTAAGAAATGCAACACGCTGTCTGGAGGCTGGGAAGACACTGATGGTAAGTCTCGAGGTTTGTTTGCCCCTATGTTGTTCTCCGGCATCCACGTACAGAGCCATCTCCACCTTCCCTGCCAACCGCCTCCAGAGTGCGGGGCCTGGGAGCCACTCTCAAATATTTCCTTAGATTTCTACTTCTAATGTGATTAACGATTTAATTGGTTGGATTTTTACAGTGGTTTAAAAGCTCAGTCTGGGGGTGGAAGAATGGGTAATATAGGTGATGGGATGAAGGAGGGCCCTTGTTGTGATGAGCACCGGGTGTTGTATGGAAGTGTTGAATCACTATATTGCACACCTGAAACGCATATTATACTGAACATTACTGACTGCAATTTAAGTAAAAACTTAAAAAAAAAAGTTCAGTCTGGGTATTCTAGGAAATGTCTTTCTCGGAGATGGCAATCTTGTCATCATCACCATCAAGCCCACACTTCTGCAGCTATACTTCAATAATTGAAATAATAAATTAAATTAAATATGAGCAAAAGACCTGAATAAACATTTTCCCAAAGTACACAAGCAGCCAACAAGTATGCAAAGGTGCTCAACATCATTAATCATCAGAGAAATACAAATGGGGAAAAAAAGAAAAAGAGGAAAAAGAAAATCTCACTCCTCTGACCCACTAGGACTTTAGCAATAGCATTATGACATCAGATGTGCACTCTTCCATATGTGGTCTGGATCAAGTGGTAATATTAATAAATGTATCTGAATGGCAGTGAAAATTATCTTCATCTTGTTAGCTACTCTGAAGTGTTGAGTATTGCCTTATGAAAACAATTGTTTCTCATGAGTATAAAGTAAAGTTCAAAATTACACAAGCTTTTATTCTATTTCTTTCCTCTGCTACCATAACTTTAATAATTTTCTTGGTGCAATGTATTGCAACAATTTATTCCACCATTTCGCTGTGTATGTATATTCCGGGTTCTTTGTTTTTTGCTTTGTCTCTAAAAACAGAGCAGTAATAATAATCAACATCTTTGTCCCTGGTCTGATGTGTCCTTTGGAGACAGACAGTCCAGTGTAGTGAGTAAGCAGAAGCAGCTTAGCGCTTCATTTACCTGAGTTCAAATCCTTCTATCTCACTGTTTAACACTGGGCAAGTAATTTACTCTTTCTAGCTGTTTTCCTTCTCTGCTAATCTGGGATAATACTAACTGAAAGAGATAGGATTTCATCTATTAAGAACTTACCCAACTAATGTTCATCGGGTATTGTATCAGTAGATTCAAATTTGACCCACACTTCCACTTCTATTCAGGAAGCTGTGTGGATAGATATTCAGTAGTAATTTCCAGATACTCAAGTACATGAAGTTGAACTATGAAGTACGATGCCCTCTCATCAGCCCAAGCTAACATTAAATTGCCCCAGTGCACGGACTACAGAGACCAAGTGAGCCCCTCATTAGCACAATCCCCCCACCATCAAGCCCTGGGCAGAATTTTTACTATGTGTTTTGTTTGCTTGTGTTTTGGTTTGGAGGAAGAGGAGAAAAGATGTCAGTAGCCTCAAAGCTATACCACATGGCAGATCAAAAATATGAAATGATTCACATGTCCTCATTACCAATATCAACAATAAAAGAATCCTGGGAGCACATGGAGATTTTAGAAACATTAATAACCTTTCTAAAAATGATTTTGTGACATTCGTTCTAAATTGTTAGGCAAATAACTCACTCAATAGACTGCAGAAAATGGGTCACAAAATGACCAGGAGGTACATGATATCATGCACAGAAGAGGGAACAGGACCAAAATTAAATCTGTAACTAGGTTTAAGTACCAAATGCCTAAGAGACTGAGATGGCTGGATTAAACGTGCTGGGCCAGATGAAAAGCAACCGTGTCTACATGTGTAACAGTCCAAGTTCCTCTCTAATTACCTTTTCCAAATTCAGAGGCATTAGTCCAGCTTAGCTTGAGGGATACTGCAGGTTATCAAAAAAGGTTTAAAAAAAAAACCAAAACCTAAATGAATAAATAAATAACCCCAAAAACCTGTTGGATAAATTTGGTGGAAGGTGATTTTGAGAGTAACTTAGACAAGTTAAATAGACCCAATGTTTGACCAGTTGGCTGCTTACCCACTTGGCCTTGGTGATGACTTCATTACTCTGTAATACCTTCTGATTTGTGTCTTTGCTTTTCTTTTGCCCCCCACTTTTGATTCTGCCACTCCTATGACTTCTAGACAGAAGCAGTACAAAAATTCCTTAAGGAGTTGAATTCTTTTAAAATGGTTGTTTGAATGAACCCTAAATTGAACCCTCTGGAGAGTTCTCTAAACTGCAGGATACCAGGAACATACCCTCATTCTGGCCCTAACCCTAATCCTGGCCATAAATCCAACCCTTAACACTATATCTGAGAAGAAAAGAAAGAAAAGGAGTGATATATATAATGGAATATTAGTCAGCCATAAAAAGGAAAAAAACCTTACCATTAGCAACCCCATGGATGGAGCTAGACAGTAGTATGCTGACTGAAATAAGTCAGAGAAAGACAAATACCATGTGATTTCACTCAGATGTGGAATTGAACAAACAAAACAAATGAGCAAGGGGGTGGGGGGGAGAAAGAGGCCTACCAAGAAACAGACCCTTAACTACAGAAAACACACTGATAATTACCAGAGGGAAGGTGGGTGGGTGGATGGGGGGAACAGGTGTTGGGGATTAAAAAATACACTTGTGAGGAGCCCCGGGTGTTGCATATAAGCGATGAATCACTAAATTCCACACCTGAAACTAATATTACATATATGGTAACTAACTGGAATTTAAATGAAAACTTAAAAAATAAAATAAAATGGTAGTTTGAAAGAACTGATCAAATTAATGAAAAAAAAATGCCTCCCCTTGAGTTTCAGAACTATTCCTGCTAGAAAACAATGTCTAACAAATACTCATTTCATGCTCAACTGTGGAGACCTCTGATTGTATACAGCTTGAAGCCTACTGGGAATCTGCTTCCTCCGACTCTTGTCAAAGAAATTTAATTTGGAATCTAATAAAGTAAAAGATTTCCTCCAAGCTCTAGGCTTGCCTTGGGACTTAGGGTAATGCTTGTCCATTTCCTGCCACCTGGGAAAGCTGGTGAGGAAGGTTCTTAGGGAAGGGCTTGGTGACAGTTCTGTGCAAAATGTTCGGGGAATGCAGGGAAGGCAGAATGTTCTGTGTTCTTTTTTACTTTGAGTTGCTTACGATTGCTTAAATAACCTATGTTTGCTGCTCAGTTGGAGATTAACTCTTGTATCATGACTGAGGCATAAAATTATAAAATAATCTCATACATTCCTTGCAGCAACTAACTCCTAACCACACTCCACACAAATTTTTAGCAGTGAAATGGTATTTCCCCCCTTTAACCCTGAGATCATTTTTTCTATCACTGCCACTTAATGTTGATCAAAGGACAAAGAAAAAGAGGTATCTTTAGGAAGGGTTTCCTTTTTCATTTCTGACTTCAATTAGGAAGTTAGGCTGCCTCCTCCTCCTTTGTCTTCTTTTAAAGAGAAAAAGTCTCTAGTGATAAAAGAATTGCATTTCAATGACCGGTAAGTTTTCATAAATCTTTTAGAATGTGTAGGTAGATTCTCCTCACAAATTATTTACAGCTCAGATTTATGAAGGAATAGACAAATTATGCACAAAGCTTGACCGCCTCCTGAGTTTGGTGGTGACACGTCACAGCCATGCTTCAGCACTAAAATGCTAGTAACAAAGTAAACACGAGTTAAATATGGAAATTCCTAAAAGATAAAGATTTATGGGAAAAAGTCTTTAGGCTCAAAGCTGTCAAAGAGCATCCCTATTAAAACAAGGACAACCTGTTGACTGTTCATTCTCTCCTTCTGGAGAATTAGAGGGCACACCTTTTTCTACTGAATTATCTGGCACATGCTTATTATCCATACTTGCCACTGCACTGAACCACAAGAGGAAAAAGAAACATTTTTTGAAAGAAGATAACTTTACAAATAGATGTCTATCATGTTTTAAGTATTCTTTTTAAAACAGAGCTGGAAGGGGCACCTGAGTGGCTCAGTCGGTTGAGCGTCCGACTCTTGATTTCAGCTTAGGTCATGATCTCAGTGTTGTGATCTCAGGGTCAGGAGCTGGATCCCTGCATCAGGCTCTATGCTTGGTGCTGAGTCTGCTTGGAATTCTTTCTCTTCCTCTCCCTCTGCCCCCTTCCCCCGCCTGCATGTGCACTGTTTCTCTCTCAAATAAAGAAATCTTTAAAATAAAATAAAATGGAGTAGAGCTGGAGAAACCATACAGATCACCTTTTTGTTGGTTCTCTACAGATGCTCTTTGGAGAATCTGGGGGTTGGATTTTTTTTTTTTAAGATTTTATTTATTTATTTGACAGAGAGAGAGAGATCACAAGTAGGCAGAGGCAGGCAGAGAGAGAGGGGGAAGAAGGCTCCCTGCCGAGCAGGGAGCCCGATATGGGCCTCGACCCCAGGACCCTGAGATCATGACCTGAGCTGAAGGCAGAGGCTTTAACCCACTGAGCCACCCAGGCGCCCTGGGGGTTGGATTTAATGGGCAGGCTCTCAGCCCTATCCCAGGCCTGGTAAATCTCAGAGGACAGAGCCTAGCCATCAGCAATTTTTTTTAAAATATTTTATTTTTAAGTAATTTCTGTAACCAATGTGGGGCTAAAACTCACAACCCCGAGACCAAGAGTTGTATGTTCTTCTGACTGAGCCTACTGGGCACCCCAAGACATCTACAGTTTTAATAAGCACCTTATTTCATTCTTCTGTCCACTAAATTCTGAGAACATCTGTTACCCTATCTCTTCCCTTTTCGAGCACAGAAACCTGAACCCGCGTTGTCCAAAAGTAGAGTAGCAGAGCTAGGTAGAACTTAATCCAGTAATCAAAATATCATACTACTGTAATGTAACATTTACCAAAAACTAAACTATAGAAAGGCAGAATGAACACTTACATTTTTTGCAACTATCTTACAGTAGTATCTTAGGTCTTTCTCATTCATTTATTCAACAAATCTTTACAGAATGCCCAGGATATAACGCAAACCCTGTCCTGGCGGTAGGAGCTGAAAGTGCCCTCAGGTGGTGTACAAGCGAGCAGAGAGGAAACATTTACACAGAGGGGTGCAATTCAAGATAGCCTGCAGTAAACACCACAGGAGTAGATTAACTAAAGAGATATAACTAGCCCTCACTTCTGCTGGTAAAGAGGCTTCCTGTAGGAAGGTGGATCTGGCCAGGTGGGAAGGAGGGTGGGCTGGGCACTGCCAGCTAAGGACTGAAGGTGGAGGGCAGGGCAGAAATTCCTCTTACCATTCTCATTCACTATCATGTATAAACACCAAAGGCTTCCATCACACTGGGGCTGCAGCCTTCACAGGTACAGCTTTGTATCAAAGTGCCTGAAGGGAAGTTAAAGGGTTAGGTGACAGAAAACAAGAGCCTCCCTCCAGGCATGGTCTCTCCCTCACCTCCAGAGCTGCCAAGCTGGTCCTGCTGGGGCTGTTTTCCTGACTCCTCACTCCTCAGATGCTGCTCCTTTGCAGGCTCTGTTGTAGATCTGGGTCCTGCCCCCGCCCCCGTTTTGATAGGGAACCCCAACATTCACAGTGTCTTATAGGTTACCTGTTACAGATGGGAATTGAGGCTTCCCTGAGGGCATAAAGTGAGTGGCAGCTGCCGGACTTGGAACTAGACATCCTGACTCTCAAGTCAGTGTTCCTTTCATTACAAAGTTCCCTTTAAGCCTCTGGCTGTCCATGAGCTCCCAGAGGTAGTACTAGGGAGGGGAAACAGAAATCCAAACAAAGCAGCACTTCTGAAAGCTGTGGGGAGGAGCTTCAGCCGGGAGGCTTTGTCCCCTCTTCCTACTTCTTTATCAGTAAATGTCCCCAGTGCTGCTGAGGACTGTCAGCCCAAGACTCCCAGTATTTTCAAGCTTTAAAACAAGAACAAAAAACTGATAAACAATCAGCTTTTCTTTTCAGCCTTGGGCCAGTAAATTAAAAAAAGAAACGCGGGGGGGGGGCGGGGAACAGAGAACTGACCTAGAATTGTCAACCTTTTATTTTGGCATCTAAGAATATTTGGGAGGGGGGGCATCTTATATTTCTAATGTATAAAAGCATAGTATACATCTATATACAAAGTAGGAAAGCCACTATTTCAATAAAGGGCAGTTTTTAAAGGAGCAAAAATTCACATTATAAAAAACTGTTTTCACCTATATTTTTATGATTTTGCATGGACTGGTAAAAAATTGCATCGTGTGGCCCAATCTGTACTACTTAGAAACCACTACAGACTGGGAAACGTAAACTACATAGGTCGGAGATTCAAAGAGCGCGAAGAAGATTTGCAAAAGCATTTGGGAGTTTTTCAAGACACAACAACATGCACCAGTTCCAATGGCCAGTTTCAGATTTGAAAACCCTTCATCAGTGGTAATCCAGGCTCTGCCTGTTCCCTCAGACAAGAGATCAAGCTTTACGAGATGCCAATTTAAAAATACTGTGTGCTCTAAATAAATATGAACATCAGCAGCGTAGGCAAACCAGGATATGTCAAAACATACTGTTTAATAAAGGTTAAAAGTCTCTGTAAGTCTTAACGCAAATCACGCCACTGTCGCCATTCTTCAATATAGTTTTACTTATTTAGAATTTTACTGTTTTATCATTTACAAATTTTCGTTATTTTAAAAATTTTCAAGAAATTCAGGCTAATACTAAAAGACACGAGACAGATACCAAAACTTAAATATTAAAAAGGAAGGTAAAATATTTATTTTGGGATGATGTAGAATCACATGGTAAACTATTAGATTTAATTTAAAAGGGAATGAATAAAAGATACACAAAATCAACCAGGTATCCTCAGTCTGAAAACATGATGAAAAAGGAGATGAAAACACAAACTACAAAGTAAGTAGTAATAACCATGAGAAATGTGTGTGACCTATTTAAAGAAAACTGGAAAATTCTGTGAGAAATATGAATAAAAAGAGTTGAGTAAATACACAGGCCATGCCATGTGCTTGACTGGGATGACTAAACATTTTTAAATGACCAGTTCTTCCCAAAATAATTTGTAAATTCAACATAAGGATTCCAAAGTTAATGTGAAAGAACAAATGGGCAAGAATTACAAAGCACACTTGCAGAAGAATCCTGAAGGGGGTTAGGCCTATATTATTTAAACAGTGTTTATTATTTAAACTGTTTATTATTAAACTGTATTATTTTATTTTATTTTATTTTTTTAAAGATTTTATTTATTTATTTGACACAGAGAGAGAGATTACAAGTAGGCAGAGAGGCAGGCAGAGAGGAGGAAGCAGGCCCCCTGTGGAGCAGAGAGCCCGATGGTGGCCTCGATCCCAGGACCCTGAGATCATTACCTGAGCCAAAGACAGAGGCTTTAACCCACTGAGCCACCCAGGCGCCCTAAACTGTATTATTTTAAACTGTTTATTATTTAAACAGTGTGACGGGGCAGAAACACAGACAAGTAGAACAATGAACTAGAGCGGACAACCCAGAAATAAAACCTACACATATTAAGAAGATAGCACAAACTGATCAAATAACACTGGGGAAGGATTATGCCAACTGGGTAACCACTTAGGCAGAAAAAAAGGCCCTCTCACCCAATTCCATACACTGAAATAAATACCCCATGAAATAAAGAGTTTAACAACAAAAGTTCTTGGAAGGTAGAAAAACATATCAGATATTTAAAATACTTCTGGAAAAGAAACACAACACAGGAAGAAATATTTGTAGTTAATAATGATCATCAAAAAAAGACTTTCCAATAAACAGAGATATAACATTTGTATTAGATTCGCTAGTACCCTAGTAAACTAGTACAAACTTTTGGGAAGGCAGTTTGGCAATATATGTAACTGGAATCTTAAATATATTCCTTCCCATTACTCAGTGATTCCACTTCTGGGAATCTAGCCTAAGGAAATAATCATGTTTAATAAATAATCTTTGTGCAGAAAGATGCTCATCACAATGAAAAAAAGTGGAGACAATCTAAAAACATATTAAAGAGCAGTTAAACGATACAGTCTTTTAAAATGATAATTAGAAATAAAAAATTAAAATTAAAAAATAAAATGATGCTTAGAAAGGATGTGTAATAATGTTTACATTTTTATAACATAACGTTAAAAAATCAAGATACTNTGAAACAAGATGGGATGGGGAAGGAGACAAACCATAAGAGACTTCTAATCTCATAAAACAAACTGAGGGTTACTGGGGGGTGGGAGGGTAGGGATAGGGTGGATGGGTTATGGACATTGGGGAGGGTTTGTGCTTTGGTGAATGCTGTGAAAGATGTAAGCCTGATGATTCACAGACCTGTACCCCTTGGGCAAAGAATAAAAATAAAATTAAAAAAAAAATCAAGATACGAATTATATATTTAATGAGGACTATAACTTTATTTTAAAATCTAGACTTATGTATAAAATATTAAATATTTCATTAAAATACTATATATGTCCATCATGTGTGCACATATATATTGTGTATATATTTATATATATTATATATTTTTATAAACATATACACACACATCACCTGCTTAATACCTTTAATTTGTTCAAAATACAGAGTATAAAGCCAAAAGTCATTAATGTAGCAGTACTACTCATTTCAAGAGTAAAATTATAATTAATTCCCAGAGTATCCTAAGTTCCCAATTTTTTTTCACCACGGCCATAAAAAAATTATGAATTAAGCATATATTGAATAGTACTTATATTTAAAATGACAAATCATTTACGTTCATTACGTTCATTATAGTTATTTAGTTTCCTAAAATGGGTGAGTAACATAAAACCGTCTGCATGAGTACTTTACTATTTCAGCTTCCCCCAGCGTACGTCTGACAAAGACATTCTCTGCCCACCGTGAAGAATGGCTCAGGCTCAGGGTTCCCAGAGCTCCAATGGCACCTTCAAGCGTTGTCACTCCTGTCATGAGAATGACACCCTGGCAGAAGCATGACAGGAATGCCGAATGCTATGGGGTGTTATTAAAAGGACTATGGAATGGGGCTAAAGGCCCAGCAAGAATAATACGCAGCTCAGGACCCAGGAAGGCAACAGAGACAGACTGGATCTCATCCAAGGCTCTAGCTGAAAAATGCACAAAAATGTGCTCAGCACAAGGCCAAGGACTCCTGTTCTCCAAGATCAAGACAGTCAATCTGTTCCCTTAGTTGCATAACCAATCCTGGAAAGTAAATAAAAGGAGAGGTCTCAAAGTAAATCAAACACATAGCATGTATGTATATGCATTGTTTTAGTGTTAAATACAAGAGAATTTTTGAGTGACTGTCATTTTAAAGTGTTTATATTTTAGGAAATGTGTTGTAATGGTCTTGTCATCTGTAAACTGCAAGACGGATCAGAAACGTATTAAGTTTGTAAATACTGTTATGTTTGAGATAACTTATTATTATTTTTTTTAGACACAGAGAGAAGAGTGTGTGAGCAGGGAGAGGGAGAGAGAGAATCTCTAGCAAGCTCCCTGCTGAGCACGGAGCCCAATGTGGGGCTCCATCTCATGACCCTGAGATCATGACCTGAGCCGAAATTAAGAGTTGGTGCTCAACCAACTGAGCCACCCAGGTGCCCATGTTTGAGATAACTTGAAGACTGTACTTATTAGTTTAATTTATCAGGGGCTTTTTTTTCTACAGGGATTGTTAAGTTTGACTCTCAGATATTTAATTTTAATTTTTATTTTTTTATATTTATTTGTTCTTTCATTCTTTTTTCAGTTTCTATTTTTTGGTATGTATTTCATAATTTATCCAGTATATCTATATGGTGGCATTTGTACATAATTAATAACTAAATAAATGCATATATTGGTTAGACCTCATGAACTTTGTTTTTCCTGGTGGGAGGTGACTCATCCATGGCTGAGACGCACTACAAGAAGTTCTGGAGGAAGGGATAGGATCCATTCCAGACCACTTTAGGGTCTGGAGGTCTGAGGTCTAGAGGGGAGCCTGAGCCCTGCTCCACACTGACTCAGGAGGGAGCCTGAGCTGGACCCGGGGCTGAGGGCAGGGAGGAGTGGGGAGGGAAGAACACCAGAAGTTTTGGACAAGGCAGAAGTGCAGGCTGTAGTGAAGGATGGGATGGGGGGGGGGCGGTTGTTGCTCAGGAGTGGAGCTTGGTTGGTGCCCAAGCTGTTGCCCACAGGCTGGTCCATGCCATGGAGGTCCCCTCCAGGTTGAGCCAGTCCCAAAGGCCCAGACACCGCCTCCTCCTGCCTTATTCTCCTGCACAGCCACCTCTCAGGCATTTTCAATGCTTAAAATAAAATATACTGGGGCACCTAGGTGGCTCAGTTGTTAAGGGTCTGTCTTGGGCTCAGGTCAAGATCCCAGGGTCCTGGGATTGAGCCCTATATCAGGCTCCCTGCTCAGTGGGAAGCCTGCTTCTCCCTCTTCAGCTCCCCCGTGCTTGTGTTACCTCTCTCACTATCTGTCATAAATAAATAAAATCTTTAAAAATAAATAAAATATACTAACTAAACCTACAAATGTAGTTTAAAATGTTTGGGAGAAATCCAATTAACTAAAATTAAACAACAATCAGTCTTACTATATACAAAATAGTTACATTCATTAATGGAATAGTAAGCTTTGTCAATTGAAAAGGAAAAAGAAAACTAGCTTTTTAAAAAGTATAACTTCCATAAAGTAGGTATTATTTTTAAACACAAGCAACTACAATAGTTCTTTGTAAGGACAGTGGGCCCTCTTGGACATTACAACCTACCATTTACTCATTCCCCAGCCTCTGGCACAGCCGCACCCATGGGATTATTTCCCGTGAATGGCAGGCCAGGCCCGGGCCCCTCCTCGGCCCTCTTCCACTGTGAGACCACACTTAGTAATTCATCCCATCCTCCAGAGAGAGCCAATGTCACAAGGCATTATCAAGTCATAGTCAACCTACTAAAGATTTTGTGAGGAAATGGTTAGCAGAATGCCTGCACTCTTTTTCATATACCACAGAGGAAAAAAAATTAATTTTTCATTAAATATCTCCTCTCTTCTGCGCAAAACTTTCCTTTCTGCCAGCTTCATCCATCTCTCTTTTCCCTTCTCCCACTACCTCTCTTCAGATACAGTACTCACCCTCGGCTGCATGACCCACTCAGCAAAACAAAAGTTCCACAGTGGGCCAGACAGTGGCTGAGTACCCCCACCCACCCTGAGTCCGCCACTCCAAATGAAAATGCCCTGCCCGACAAAACTGCATCTGCTGGGAGGATCCCACTGCCAAGGAAATGAGAGTCTTCTCGTATCATTTAAAATGAAGTGACTGTTAGAAGCCATCTGAAGCAAAATGAGAGTTAAGGGGAAACAAGCTAAGAACACAGAAGTGGAGCCACTTCACCATTTTGCTTAATTTGTAATACTTTCAGTAAGATCTTCAAACAAGAAAAGCTGCAGATAAGGAAGGGCATTCTTAACAACTTCAAGGACCAAGTTAACTACCCCTATTGTAATGAAAAGCAATTATGTATGTTTCTCTGGAGGCATTGTTGGTGGGAAAAAATGGATATCGGTCAGGACATGGAAACCAGAGGAATGTTTTCCCACTTTTCAGAAAAGAGCAAAAAGAAAGATTCTGGAAATTAGGAACTGGTAAATATGGCATCGATCCATAACAAAATTCTAGGACAGACTGTTAGGAAAATGTTCTGTTGTGAAAGGCATGATATATACAGAGTGGTCAATACAAAATATGTTGGAAAATTATTAGGCTCCTTCTACTCCCTCACAGAGAATTTGATGTAATAGTAAATCTCTACACACCGCTAACAGAGGAAAGAAAATCCTCTTTTACTATTTCCTCATCGGCTGTCAAAAAGGTAGAATCATGAGAAAAATCAATGCCACAGAAGAGTACAAAAGCTCAGGGTGCCTGGGTGGCTCAGTCGTTAAGCATCTGCCTTCAGCTCAGGTCATGAGCCCAGGGTCCTGGTATCGAGCCCCGCATCGGGCTCCCTGCTCAGTGGGGAGCCTGCTCTCCCTCTCCCACTCCCTCTGCTTGTGTGTTCCCTCTCTCACTGTGTCTTTCTCTATCAAATAAGTAAATAAAATCTTAAAAAAAGAAAAGAGTACAAAAGCTCTTACTAAGGGCAGATTCTGCCAGGGAAAATGTCTACTTGCTCTGGGGTAGACCCACTGAAGCCTGTACACTGGACTTGGACCAATGCATGCCCTGCACAGAGGTACCAAATTGTGGGCAGGGATTGACAGTGTGCTAGCCTCCAGTCCAAGCTCCACCTCCATTCTGCCTGCTTTGGGGCAGGACCCATGTCATCCTAGGGGCATCTTTTCCCATAATGCTCTGCGGCCCTATGCACATCTGAAGTCCAGAGCCTGCACTTCAAAATCCCACATCTTCTACTCATCAACTTGAAGCCCTCCTTGGGATTCAGTCCTCCAATGAATGGGTCTGAGTCACCTTCAGACAGACGGTGAGGAAATGCCAACTCGTGTGAGGAGCTCTGAGCACAGCACTCGGCGTCATCTTGGGAAAGTCCTGGAAGGGATTACATTAGATCTTTATGGTCCTGATCTCAAATTCCAAGATTCTGTGACCAGAGTTTAAAATCAGAAACTCGACTCAGATCCTTTTTGGCCATCACCTTTTCATTGCAGTTAAAATTTACAATGTGAACTACGGAGAAAAGAGGATTCTCAGAACAGTAGCTTCATTTTCTGTTCTCCCCATTTTGTAAACTATACTATAAAAACAAAAGCTTCTGAAGTAACGGGTTTATTATACTTGTTCCCTTGTGAAAGAAAAGTCATAAAGTCATCCTCTGCACTGCCCCACCATCAATTTTCCTCTCATTTTAAACAGATTCTTTGAAGCAACATTTACATAACAGGTAGATTTTTTTGCAAATGGGAAAGAGGGGGAAAGAATCCTATCTGACCATGCCTTGAGAAGCAAGTTTTTCACTGGCTTCATTAACTTTGTGTCTGGAGACAGATGAATAGAAATGATTACACTTGTAGGACACATAATGAAAGCTGTACTCTGCCACACACTTCATGGATGGTTGATGAGAAAAGATTCTAAATTTATAGAAGTATGTACACGAAGGAATCTGAACACAGGAAACAGCTATACCTTACAGATATTTTTTACAGCAAAAATTTATTTGATTTCAATGAGCAGTTTTATCTAATTATTACATTTCAGAATGTTTCTGATGAAATCTATCAGATAAAAGAAATACCACATGTTTGTTACATAATGCTAATATAATCTCAAACTGAGTAGTTCCCATCCCAAGTTCTCTTGAAGTGAGAAAATGATGAATAGATGACGTTTTTATTAAACATATGAAAATATGTAGGTAAAAGATCATTGATAGACTAAAACATACTTAATTCTTTGGTTCATTTTGATTAGGTTTTGGCTAGAGGAGTTGGTTGAAATGAAGTATGTACAAAAAATTAGGACAAAGGTAAGTATTAGTGTTGGTCTCTGGGATGAGGATGTAAAGCATTACTGGGACAATACTGATTATCTTACGAGGCCTCTATGTGTTATTTTGTACACTCTATCAGCAGCCCTGAAAACATGAAGCCAATGTTTCATGAGGCAGAAAGTGACCTGAAGAAAGGAATCCCAAAACCATGATGCTCCTAACCCAACTATGAGGTAAAAATGGGAACTCCACCACAATGAGAAAGTGACCATCTCTTCTGTTTTTCATCACATATGGACAGAAAAGTGCTAAATCCTTATTTTAGGTCTCCACTTAAATGATTCCTTTTACATTACAACTTATGCCTGTTCCCTTCTCTGTTCTCAATTATTACAACAAGTTAGGGGGTGCCTGGGTGGCTCAGTCAGTTAAGCGTCCGCCTTCAGCTTTGATCATGATTCCAGGGTCCTGGGATTGAGTCCCACGTTGGGCTCCCTGCTCAGTGGGGAGCCTAATTCTCTCTTTTCCCTCTGCCTCTGCTTCTGCCACTGTTCATGCTCTCTCTCTCAAATAAATAAATCTTAAAAAAAAAAAACCAAACAAAAGACAAGTTGGTAATTTCCCTTCAATCAGAATGCTAAGTGACTATCCAGTCTACCTTCTTACTTCATTTGTTTCCTCACTGTTGTCTTTGGGAACTTTTGCTGGTGCTCCTTACCCTGTAAACTGTGAGGGCAGCCCCTGGGAGAGGCAGTGGGACATAGCAGGGAAAGGGGCACTGATGTGCTGGGGGCTACCAGACAGGGAGTCAAGGCCTGTATGACCAGCTGTGTGATCATGGGCAATCTATGAAGCCCTCGGAACCCCAAGCTTTTCTTGAGTTAAATGGAAATAATCATGCCTACATCACTGCAGATTTCCTGTGAGCTTTAAAGCCACTAGAAGGGTCATAAGAGTGTAGACATACGTACAGCTAAGAGGATCCCACAAAAAACAAACAAAAAACCACCAAATCACCATCTACTAGCAGGAAGCTGGACAAGCTGATTCATTTATTCAAAATATATTTCTTAACTTTCTACTGTGTGCCAGACACTGTTATAGGTACTGAGGATAGAGAGGTTTGACAGGCAACAACTCCTGTCCTTTTGAAGATTATATTCTAGTAGGGTAAACGTGATCGACAAAGAGGTAAAATGTATATTTCATGGTGGTAGGTACTGTGAGGAAAAATAGGGAAGGGAGGAAACTTGGAAGAGATGAGAAATGCAATTTTAACAGTTTCAGACAAAAGTGACATTAAAATAAAAGACTGCAAGTAGTGGGAGAGGAGCCAGGCAGTTGTCCAGACAAATGGTGAGGCTGGCACCAAGGAGTCAGGGTGACTGGTGAGGCTACAATAATCACCAGGGCAGGAGAAGGAAATGAGAGGAAAAGACAGGTAGGGGCTTTCTAGGCCATGGTAAGGATTTTGGCTTTTCCTCTGAATGAGAAGGGNAGCCTTATGTTGTTTTCTGCCATGGATCAGAGGCTCTAATTTTTTTTAAAGATTTTTATTTATTTATTTGACACACAGAGAGAGATTACAAGTAAGCAGAGAGGCAGGCGGAGAGAGAGGAGGAAGCAGGCTCCCCGCCGAGCAGGGAGCCCGATGCGGGCCTCGATCCCAGGACCCTGAGATCATGACCTGAGCTGAAGGCAGAGGCTTTAACCCACTGAGCCACCCAGGCGCCCTCCTTGCAGAGTTCTAAGCAGAAGAATGACATAATGCAGCTTACCTTTCTTTCTTTTTTTTTTTTTTAAAGATTTTATTTATTTATTTGACACAGAGAGAGAGATTACAAGTAGGCAGAGAGGCAGGCAGAGAGACAGGGAGAGGAGGAAGCAGGCTCCCTGCTGAGCAGAGAGCCCAATGCGGGCCTCGATCCCAGGACGCTGAGATCATGACCTGAGCCGAAAGCAGAGGCTTTAACCCACTGAGCCACCCAGGCGCCCTGCAGTTTACCTTTCAACATGATTCTTCAGGTTCTTTGAAGAGAGTGCTGGGAACACATGATGAGGGGCAAGAGTGAAAGCAAGAAGCTACTAAGAAGTTAGCGCAACAATCCAGGAAAAAGATGAGGACAGTTTAGATTAGGGTGGTAAATGGAAGGAGTGAGAAGCAGTCACATAATGGATCTACTCCAAAGGTGTGGCCAAAGTGAGATTTGCTGATGGGCTGGGTACAAGCAGAGCAAGAGAGGAAGGAGTCAAAGATGAACCCAAGGTTTCCCACCTGAGCAAGTAAAAGGATAAGGTTACTATCAACTAAGATAAAAAACACTGAGGTACCAGAACACATAAAAGGTAGATGTGTATGGTACAATCAAGGCAGAGGTCTATATGAGAGATGTGTACTGGAGAATCCACAGCATTTAGGTGGTATTTGGTAAGCCATGAGGTTGGATAAGGTCAACAAAGGAATGAGTACAGATAGAGAAAGGAAGTCCTAGATCCAACATTAATGTGTTGGAAGATAAAAAAAGAGCCACAGTGGGATAGGAGGAGAACTAGAAGAGTGTGGCGTCCTAGGAGTATGTCCCAGGAGAAGGGAGATTTGTCTGTGCTGGTAAGGATCATCAGGATGGACAAGGAGGATGATAATGAACTGAACATTATGACTGACAGGACTGTAAATCTAATAACATGAAGGTCACTGGTGACTTCCAGGCGAGTGGCTTCAGGGAAGGGGTGGAGGTAAGAACCTGATTTAGGTGAAGTGGAAAGAGAATGGGAAGATTCAGCTGATTCCTCTGGACAGCAGTCTGTTCTCTTCTTAAGCATCAAGTACTGAAACTCCAGAGTCCCCCTTGATCTTAATTCTCAGAAAGAACTTCCTCATTTCCAACTAAACTCCATTTCCTTGTATTTTGTCCTTTATGAACTAGGAAAAAAAAAATCTGTATCTAACAGATACAAAAATCTGTAACACTTTATATACTTAAAAATAGTCAATAAGAAACAATTCCAGGGGCCCCTGGGTGGCTCAGTCATCAAGTGTCTACCTTTGGCAAAGGTCATGATCCCAGGGTCCTGGGATGGAGCCCCAAATCTGGACTCCTTGCTCAGCGGGAGGCCTGCTTCTCCCTCCCCTCCCCTGCTTGTGTTCCCTCTCTCGCTGTGTCTCTTACTGACAAAAAAATTAATAAAATCTAAAAAAAAGAAAGAAAAACATTTCCATTTATAATAGCATCAAAAAAGTAAAATAAAATACTTAGGAATAAATTCAGCCAAGGAATTGCAAGACTTGTATGCTCAAAACAGTAAAACATCATTGAAAGGAATGAAAGAAGACCTAGTAAAAACAAAGACAGCCCATGTTCAAGAACCAGAAAACCTACTATTGTTAAGTTGGTAACACTCCATAAATTGATGTACAGATTCAACACAATCTTGATCAAAATCCCCATACCCTATAAGTCTTTAGTCATATGATTATCTCACAGATCCCGTCATTTTATGAGGTAGTCTAGTAGTAGAGTCAGATGGGATTCACATTCTACTTCCTAACTGCCTAACCTGCACGTGGGACTTAACTTCTGCCTCTGAGGATCAGATAAGCAGTGATTATATGAAAGCACACAGCCCAGGGCCTGGTACAGAAGCCCTTAAGTTATATTTGGTTTCAAAGAAACACAGCCTATTGCATGTCTACTTTTTACCTGGCTCTGACTATGCTAGGTCTAGAGCTATAAATGGGGTAAAATGTGGAAACCACCTTGCAGGAGGTCACAATCTGGTGAGAGAAAGAAATAGTCCTCAGTACTTCAAGGTTCAATAGCAGTTACAGGAATGCACTTTAAGACCTGAAAGTCAGGAAGGGAGAGTGTGATGGACTCTGATGGCTTCCCAGAGTAGGTGACAGTGGAGTAGTGGGTGGCCTTCACAAGAGAAGAACATGCTGGAATTGTAACAGCTGGGGGAAAGGCTCGAGGGAAGGGCATGAAGTTGAAGAAATGGCTGTCCCACACAGAATAATGACCATCTTACTATTGAAAACAGAGACATTGTCTCCTCTGCGTGCCACAACACCGAAATACAGGTCACCGGAGACCGAAATGCATTCGAGTTCCTTCCAAATGTTTCTTGACAACACAGCTGTTATTTGGTTTGACCGTTCTTACTTTCACAATTATAAACTTGGTCCGGTCTGTGCTAATCAGCAGAGTAACTTTGCATTATAGACCTCCAAAGCAAAATTCTACAGAAGCATACAGCTGCCTGATCCCTAAGCCAGGCCTGTGGGCTCGCCATAGATCCCAAGAACCACAGAACCTTCTGGTGTGCTCTGATTCACTTTTAATAACATTACTAAATTGGTGACATATCTGCTTAGAGGTTAATCATGAATCAGATCTTTTTCACATTGCACACATATTTAATACCAGCCTATAATTCTGTATTTCATTTGATTTTTCTTAGTAAGAGAAAATCTTTAAAACTACAAAAATTTTAAATAATATGGGAATATAAGCCACTAATTTCTGTGTTAACCTTCTCATTCATGTCTATTCTGAACACAGCTCTATTTCTAAAAGTCATAAAGTAAATAGGAAAAAAATCCAGATATTAAATGAAATTGTTGACAGTGTCACATTTGGTTCTTTAATTTCAATCATGGAGATCTCTGAAGATTTACTTTGTAAGAAAATTAGAAAATGGAAAACCAACAAATAGCCCATAAGGAAATACAATGTTTAAAACCTTTCCACTCAAAGAAATACAACATTTTATTTTTTCTGCTTGCTGGATATTTGAAAGTTAAACATTCTACCACTTGAGAAAATGTAAGCTAATAGTGTCATTAGTATGTATTTTATTCTAACTATAGTACACATGGAGAAAGAAATGTTTAGTGAACTAAGGGTAAAATAAACTCAGTTAATTGTATGGAAAACAATCAAGGGTGAGGCTTAATTTTTAAAAGAAACTTTCTCTCCAGTCATAACACTGGTTTAGATTTATGGGAATAGAGTCCTAGTCCTATCTACAAACACCTTTAAGAAATGATCAGGAACATAGCAACTATTCTTTATTAATGTTCCCTTTTTGCCATGAACCAGTTCTGTTAAGATGGAATTCCTTCACTTAATAAACTGCACTGAAGGACCACTTGCCCTGCCCTAAAGGGAATAGTTCAAGCCAAAGGAAACTGATAAGAACCAGAGAATGTAGAAACCAACAATTTAGCAAGTTAACATCGCCGTTGTTATGTGCTATTCACTTCTATGGAAAAAACAAAACTGTGAGCCCCACTTATGAAAAATACCTTTCCTATCTAACAGGCCAGGTTTTGACCTAAGTGATTTACAGGCAAGCCCAGCATCTGTAAACAAAGCCAGGCTACTCACAAACACACCTGCCAGGCCCCCTTCATCCTGTTCCCAAGCATCTCCTATCTCCATACAGGGGTGAGGCTGCATGAAGCAAAACTTTCTGACTGATCTATGCATCATCTGTTCTATATAAAGCTCTAGATGAATATTTTACAAGGGTACAAACCGTGCATGCCATAAATGTAATATTTAGTTTTATTCCAGGATTAAATGTACTTCTCATGGTATGATAAGTATTTTTATCTAGAAAGATCTCTTGCCATTTGGTAAAATAGCAGATAAAGATCAAAGCCTTACTCATTGAGAAATTATTAACCTTTTAATATTATGTGTTCATTCTTACCAAGTTTTCAAAATATTTAAAAAATCAGAAAATCTCCCTTTATAAGTCTTTAAGGCATTTCTTTCCTTTTCCCTTCAGAAATCAGAGTGGAACTTTGGTGACAAGCAGCAAACTAAGTGGATGATAGCAATGGGAAATTCTTTCATGAGAACCAAATAAACACACGTATTGGTAGTAGGTAACCTGAAGACAAAATCCCCGGCTAACAAACCGAGCTGCCGAGTAGGGGAACAGAAGCGCCTGGGGGCAGCCCCATTATCAGCTCTTTGACCTCTTATTGCCAGGTGGGAGGCCTTAAATAACCAGAGTACATTTCAGCAAAGTTGAGCTCCTTGGAGGCTTCAGTGCCTGAAGTCCTAGATCAGTAGATGTGTTTGGATAAACAACAGGGAGGGAGGTTGGAGAGGGAGGGGCGGGAAAGGACCAGGAGGAGGCTCCATCACAAGGGACCTGCAGGACAGGATTCCCCGCTCAGGCTTTTGTTCCACGTGTGAGCAAAAGCCATTGAAGGGTGCTGAGCAGATGAGTGACAGGATCTGATTTACATTTGAAAAGGATTGTTCAGGCTGCTGTGTTGAGATCAGACTGGGTGGAGTCTGGGAAACTATACAAGGGTCCTACAGTGATTCTTGTGAGAAACAAGAATGGCTCAGACCTTGCAAGCAGCGGACAAGAGAAGTGACCACCAGATTTGGTACACAATTAGAGGGGAGGATGCCAGATGCAAGAGGAAGATATCTCTAACCTCTTTTTGTAAATAAAAATAAATTCCAGCAAATAAATGGTTAGGATAAACCATTCAAATGAAAAACAGGCGAGGGCTACAGACAATTTTCAAGACAAGAAATACATGCAAATGACCCTATCAAAAGACTTCAACATCACTCAAGATTCCAGAAATGCAAATTAAAACAAACATAGGATGCTCCCCACCCCAGTCCCATACTCTGATTAGGGAAAAAAAAAAAAAATT
>LNAC01000915.1:222618-242034 GCA_002007465.1 Ailurus styani
CTCTCTGCCTGCCTCTCTGCCTCCTTGTGATCTCTCTCCCTCTGTGAAATAAATAAATAAAAATCTTTAATAAAAAAAAAATTAAAGGTCAGCCTAGTGGACTGAATTTTTCCCCCCAAAACTCATTTCCCCCAGCAATTTAAGAAATGTGACTTGTTTGGAAATAGGGTCTTTGCACATGTAATTGGTCATACTAGATTAAGTGGCCCTCCTAAACCCAGGGACTGGTTTCTGTTGGGCCGACGGGGTCCAGGGAACTGAGGAGGCCACAAGATGGCGGCTGCCCTACTGTCTCACCGCCCCGCCCCCCTCTAATCAGCTTCCACTCTCAAAAGACCGCCAAGGCCAGAGCTTCGGCGGGAAACCGAGGGCTGAACTCCATCCAATCTCCTACCAATTATGGTCATGTTCCCCTGTTCCGCCCACACCCCATAAAAACCCGTGCGCATCCTCCCCAGGTGCGACTTCCCCGACTCCCTTCTCTCGGAGTCGCGGAACCTCGCCCGAGGGCATCTCTATTAAAAATCTCCCCTCGTGCCTATTCGTCTGGTGCTTTGTTTCATCCGCCGTTACTGGGAGGGCTACCGGGAAACCTTACAGTTTCCTTGTAAGAAGATGGAGCACACAAAGATACACACATAGGTAAGAAGGCCCTATGATGCCAAAGGTGAGATGAGACTTGCAGCAAAGATTGCCAGGAGCTACCAGGGGATGAGAAGCAGCAAGGAAGAACCCTTCGCTGGAGTCTTTTGAAGGAACCCAGCCCTGCTGACACCTGACTTCAGATTTCCAGTCTCCATTAGTTGTGAGAGAATAAATTTGTAGTTTTAAGCCACCAAGCCTGTGATTCTTTGTTACAGCAGTCCTGGGAAGCTAATACAGTAATATATGGTGTTACCTAGGGTATGGGAGTAGTTGCTCACATACCCTGCTGGTAGAAGCATACGTTAGTATTACAACCTTTAGAAAAGAGGATTTTAGACGGTTTACCAAACACAATTTTAATATACCAGATTTCCTGATGTGGCAATTCCAATCTGAGGAATTTAAAGAAATGACTAGAAATGTATATAAAGATTTCAAAAGAAGAATGTTCACCCTAGGGTTAAAGTTGGAAAGAATCAAAATGTTAAAAAATCTGAAATTAGTCAAGTAAATTATGGTATGGTAGCTCCTTAAGAAATAAATCTACTCTTACCATATAATACAATAATCACACTCGTTAGAATATACCCAAATGAGCTGAAAACTTACATCCACATAAAAACCTGCATACATCTGTTTTAACAGCTTTTTCTTAACTGCCAAAACTTGGAAGCAAGACGGCCTTCAAAAACAGATGAATGGGTAAATGAAGAGTGGTACAGCCATACAATGGAATATTATCCAGTGATAAAAAGAAATGAACTGTAAGGCCATGGAAAGCATGGAGGAAACTTTGATGTGTGCTGCTAAGAGAAAGAGACCATTATGAAGAAGGCTGCATGCTGTATGATTCCAACTATACGACATTCTGGAAAAGGCAGTGGTTGCCAGGGGCTCGAAGGGATGTGAAAAAGGATTAAGAGCTGGAGCACACAACATTTTAGAGTGGTGAATTCTGTTTGGTACTGTAACAGTTGATACATGTCATCATACATTTGTCCAAACCCACAGAAGGAAGAGCTCCAAGAGGGAACCCTAATATAAATTACGGACTTTGGGATAATGATGTGTCGGCGTAGGTTCATCTGTTTTAACTAACACACCGCCCAGGTACAGCTGTTGATAGCCAGGGAGGTTATCTGGGGTGCAGTGTGGGAGGACTCAGGGTACACGGGAACTCCCTGTACTTTCTGTCAACTTTGCTGTGAACCTAAAACTGCTCTAAAAAATAAACTCTATTAATTTAAAAAGAATTCAAAAGAAAAAAATGATTTTGAAAAAATATCTCATGTCAGAAATACTCAAGATATGAATTGTACCGTTAACAGGGGAAAGCACAGTATAAAAACAACTTGTAGTATGATTCTAATTTTGTTTTTATAGAAACATACAACATATTCATATATTATTAGATATACCAGAAAAACACTAAAATATTAATAAGTTATCTCTGAGTGGTCAGATTATATATAATTTTTATGTTTTCTTTGTGATTTCTTTCTCTTTCTTTTTTTTAAAGTAGGTTCCGCGCCCAGCACAGGAGCCCAAAGCGGGGCTTGAACTCACAACTCTGAGCTCAAGATCTGAGCCCAAATCAAGTGTCAGACGCTTGACTAAGCCACCCAGATGCCCCTCTTTGTGATTTCTTATACTCTCCAAGATTTCTACAATAAATGTGTATTACTTTTATAATCAGGAATTAAGAGTTAATGTCATTTTTTTAAACAATATTTTTATTTATCTGACAGAAAGCAAGAGGAAACAGAAGTAGGGGGAGGGGGAGAGGGAGAAGCAGGCTTCCTGCTGAGCAGGGAGCCTGATTTCAGGGCTCAATCCCAGGACCCTGGGATCATGACCTGAACCAAGGCAGACGCTTAACAACTGAGCCACCCAGGCACCCAGGTTAATGTCATTTAAAAGTAATAACACAGGGATCTGAAAAACCTGAGACAAATAACAAACTGCTTTAATGAAGCTCTCAAAGCCACCTGTTTTGTTGTTTTAACTTATTCATCACATTCTTGTTCATGGCCTTTGTTACATTCCTTCCAAGCTCCCCATGGTTCCTCCTACCTCCTTTTCTTTTACTAAGCAACCTGCCTACCTATTCAGGGATGCTGAGATTCATCTCACATGAACCAACTCTAATTCCCTTGCTTCCAGAATGATGTTTCCTGGAATTTCTACCCATCACATTATCCATTCCTCTTGTCATTTACTGCTCTTTAAAAAAAAGTCCTAGAATAAAAGTGCTCTCGAAAACTAAAAATATGGGAGAAGGGGTAAAAAATCAATAGAAACTTGGAAGATAAAATTGAGAAATTATCTCATACAACAAGAAAAAAATAAAAGGATAAAGAGTTGGGAAACTGAAGGTTAAAAAGCAAAAGAAATAAGGATGCCTGGGTGGCTCAGGTGGTTAAGTGTCTGCCCTCAGCTCAGGTCACGGTCTAAGGGTCCTGGGATGGAGCTTTAAGTTGCGGGGGGAATCCCTGCTCAGCGGGGAGTCTGCTTCTCCCTCTCCCTCTGCCCCCCCATGCGTGTGTGCTCTCTCTCTAATAAATAAATAAAATCTTAAAAAAAAAAAAGAAATTAAAAGATCAGTCCAAGGGGTCCAACAAGAGAGATAGAAAATACCACTAAACAATTTCCCCAAATTTGGAAGACATTTTCTAGTTCTAAGTGCCAATCACAATGAATTTTAAAGAAGACAGATGTCACAGCATATCAGAATACCAAGGATAAAGAGTTTTTCCTAAATTTTTCCAAAGAGAGGGGAAGAACTAGAGCATATAAAGGACTGGAGATCAGAATGCCACTGGGTTCAGTGACAATCCTGAAAACTAGAAAACCATTAAGTGATGCCTGCAAAGTTAGGAGAAACTAATTTCCCACTTAGAATACTATACTCAACGAAACTATCACATGGGCAGGTGACATAAACATGTTCTCAGACATTCAACTGACTCTCTTGTACCACAGAAGCCACTGTTAATGGCCAACCCAACAGTCATTCCCCTTCTTCCTTGCTGAAAAACCCCAATTTTATTCACATATTAAGTGGTCATCTGTTTTGAAGGAAGTGGGGTTATCAGCCCCAGGAGGATGGTGAATTCTTTTTTTTCTTTTTTTTTTTTTTTAAAGATTTTATTTATTTATTTGACAGAGAGAGACAGATCACAAGCAGGCAGAGAGGCAGGCAGAGAGGNTGCCATTCCATTCCCTTCGCTATGGTCTGAGACGTGAAGTGAAGGTGGCTAGGAAGTTTTCCAAAAAGGATTCAAATGGGGCTCACCAGAGAAAATGGCTCCTTTTTCACTTCCAGATAACTGCTTTCTGCGTAAGACACCTGCAGCATGGCACCCACACAGGACAAATCCTCACATCAAGGCTCAAAGAGTTGAAGTCTGAAAAGACCTTAGTGATGAGGGAGCAGGAGCCAAGCTGAGGACAAAGCACAAGCTGACACCCTGCAAACTTCCCCGCCACACACACACACTCTGCGGTGGGTCATGTGTGACATTCCTCCAGAAAGCTCCCAACTGTCTTAATGTTAACCCCTTACTAGAGGGGAAAGTTACCTTAACTTGACGGTAGCAAGACCTCCAGGATCTGGCAGGTCCTCTTTAGCCTATGAAAGTTCTTTTGAAAACCTCCCTTTTTCCCCTCCCCCAACTCCCAAGTATATAATCAGCCACCCCTCAACAACCCCAGCGCAGCACCTCTTTCTGCCCAGAGATCCTGTCTCTGTGCCTTAATAAAACCACCATTTTGCACCAAAGATGCCTTAAGAATTCTTTCGCGCTACTCAGCTCTGGACCTCGCCCCACCAAACCTCACCTACATCCCAAAACTACACCATTAGGAGTTAACTGGACACCTACATAGTCAGGGCCAGGGTCCCCAGCAAGAAAATATGATGGAGTCGGGACACCTAAGATAAAATAGCACTGACAGGTGTGCCTGGGTGGCTCAATTGTTAAGCGTCTGCCTTCCGGTCATGACAACAGAATCCTGGGATCGAGCCCCGCATCGAGCCCCATATCGGGCTTCCTGCTCCTGCTTGACAGGAAGCCTGCTTCTCCCTCTCCCACTCCCCGTACTTGTGTCCCCTCGCTGTGTCTCTCTCTGTCAAATAAATAAAATCTTTAAAAAAACCCAAAAAACAAAAAACAGCTCTGACATCCTGTTCTGCAGCTTCAACAGGACCGCACTGACATTCTGCTTTACAGCCTTTGCAGAAATGACTTCTGCAAAATGTCCTAAGATAAGACAATGAATCACATGGCATTTGTCAGCATCATGGGCAGGGGGCAGTTAAGACATAAGCCCCCAAATATCAGCCAAAAAAAAAAAAAAAAGACCATCAGCACAGAGACATTAACCTAATTGGTAGACAGATTCGTGGTCAAAGGCCTGATTGCTTAAGAAAGTTCCACAAAAGAGCTCACCTTAGAAAAGAGCCCTAAACTTAGAAACTCCAAAGGCAACCCATTCGAGCCTCCCTCCCTCTCCAGGGGCTTTATAGTATCACCCAATAAACTTTGCTCTGCTGCCCACCACTCATCTGGTCTACCTCTTCATTCTTCAAAGTGGTGTGACCAAGAACCATGCGTGCTAAGGGGACAAACATCCTGTAACACTGGATTTGAAAATACCACTGAGCGATTCTGTACCCTCCTAACTACAGACTTGCCTGATGTAAGAAATGTCCTATTTAAGTCACTTGTAGTTGGCTATCACCTGTGGTGGAAAGTGTCATAAACTGATACACACCCTTTCTCAGAAACTTAATGGACAAGGCCTCCCTGGAGCCAAGAAATGGAAGAGGTGAAGGAAATGCCCAGGATGACAGTGTAAGGACAAGCAAGGAACAATGGCTGTGCCAAGTCCTACAGAGGACACATCCAGACCTGAGCTAGAGGGTGGGGCTCCGGAAAGGCTCCGAGGGAAAAGCCACAAGCTTTGCGACTACGTGAAAGAGAACATTAAGAAGCGTTCTGCGTAGTCTCTTCAGTTTAAGAAGACATTAAATAGTAGATCTAGAGAAAATGAAGCAAATTAAAAAATGAGGCAATTTTTAAGTCCAAGAAAAATTAAAGTTTGCACAAGGAAGGAAGATACTACCAATATACTACTTGGCTGAGAAGTGAATAATATTTATGTAGTTACAATATATGAACTCAGAATTGGGGGAGAAAGGCAAGTGTCAGGGAAGGAGAGCACAGGGTGAGAGGGTTACTTCCCCATCTTCCAAACAGGAAGTCCAAGGATCATAAAGATCTCAGGCAGATGAATCAAGAAAAATCAGAATATGCATGTCACACAGCAATTTGGAAGTAAATTCCAAAGAAAAAGTTAAACGTTGAAGGTATTTAAATACTGAAGTACTATCTGACTTAGTAAACTACATGAATGCATTACTGTATTGTAAAAAAGAATTTGTCTGAGGTTTCAGGCAGAGCTTCTGAAGCACTTGGAATTTCCAGCGTGGGAGGAGTGTCTTTGTTATGCTAATGAGAGGACTCAGGTTGGGCCCTTGCAGAGCTTTATGATCAGGGATGGCCACCTGGAAGAGGAACCCTGTGATCAGAAGTTTGGGAATTTCAGCCACCCCATCTCCAGGGAAGGGATGCTGGAGACTGAGTTCAATCAATCTTACCTGTAAAAGCCCTAATAAAAACCTCGGACACTGAAGCTCAGTGGAGCTTCTTAGCCGGTGAACACGGGAATGTACCACAACTGTCACGCACCCTGACTCAGCAAGGACAGGGCACAGAAGCTCTGTGTTCCTTCTCAGACCTTGCTCTGTGTGTCTCTGCATTTGGTCCATCCTCTTGAATTGCACCTTTTATAATAAAACTTCAACTGAAGTACAGTGCTTTCCTGAGTTCTGTGTGTTGCTCCAGTAAGTTAGGAAACCCGAGGGGGTCCTGGGAATATTTATAGCCGGTTGGTCAGAAGTGCAGGTGTTTTGGGAGCTCCAGAGTGCAGCTGGCATCAGAAGCAAGGACCAGTCTGGTCAGGAAGCAGGACCTTAACTTGTGGGGTCTGGGCTAACTCTGGGTGGTTAGAGCCAGAATGGAAGAGCAGTACACCCATCAGAACTGGTATAGAAGAGTTACTTCACTGAATTAATTTTTTAAAGGAAAAAACGAGTAAACCTAAGCATCTCAATCATCAAAGGAGTCTGGAGCATATGTCTGCAGGCGCACCCCCAAGGTGGTAGCTGTGGGGACGGGCAGAGCTGACCTAGCACGGAGCGCTTCCTGGGGAGGCAGGCACGGCGGGCCTTACTTCTGCCTGAGGATGCCGAAAGGGAGGTTTCTTGGGACTTTTCTACCAAAATGTTATTCCAGAGTAGGAAGACTTCTGTCTGGGAAGACTGTCGACTTGGACAATCATTTAATTCCACATTCTTCAAAACAAATGTCTAATAGTTTCCTTATGGTTGGAGTTGGTCAAAGGTAAAATGAGAAAAGTAAAGCTTATCCTTAGTGTCCTTTGTTCTTCAGGTTTTCCTCTCTCTACCCTGGAGGCACCTCAGTACCCACCTGAGCCAAACCCGCAGAGCTGGCCCTCTCCAGGCCTCCTCCCTCGCTCCCAACTCTCCCTTCCTCTGACATCCTGCTCACCTCTAAACCTCAGAGATCTGGTTACAGCTCTCCAGTAGCAGAAAAGCGACTTGTTAATTCACAAATAAAAACAACTGATTGCTTTATGGGTGTAAACCCTTGCACAGGAAAGATAATTTTTTAAATGACATTTCAATATGATAATCCAGAGAGAAGGGAGCACTGATGCTCTTAAACCATTTCTGCCCGAAATGCTCAGGAGCCAGAAACAAGTTACCCTTCATAGTACCTACATCCTCCACAGCTCTAGGTGCAAGAGGGGTCTCCCATCAAGCAAAGACCTGCTGCTGCTCTCAGGAAATGCCCGGGGCACCTCCGGCTTGCACACCCTGCTTCCACAAAGTTCTAAGGGGAGCCCAGCACCCCTTCCCACCAGATGTGAGGGCTCTGTACCATGGCGCCAAACTGGAGTCTGTAGATTAGAACCCAGGTCCCCAAGGAATAGGGTGGCGAAAGCCTCCCAGGGTCAGCCTCAGCTGTGCGCTTAGCCTGGGACCCATCTATGGGTTAAGCTGTAGCAGGCAGAAGTGGGAAACTAACTTAGCTCTTTAAGTACTTTTTAAGTCATAATTTATCTCCGTCAAAGCAGAGTTTCTAGAATGATCCAGACTCATGTTCCACAAAGGGTTGGGATATCTGCAATGAAATCGGAAAACACTCTAAAAAGCAACGTGATATTTGTTTATTTGTACTACTAAAAACCACTGGAGAAAACGCCTTATCTGGAAAAACAATTTGAACTGTTACTCACCTCCCCAAATCTGAATTGATATCTAACGTCTACTTTCCTTGCAAAACAATAGCAGGCAGTGGAGACAGAGCCTTTTATACTAAGAAATGTTATAATGTCACAGAAACCCGAGAAGAAAGAAACACAGTACTTATTTTCTATGCACACTCACTTTCTTCTTTAACATCAAAGACTGCTTATATTTTTAAATACTAAAGTGGAAACAGTGACTTTACTATGTCCACTCCACCCAATTTCATTGCTACAATACCTGAATCTTTGCCAAAGTGTTTGGCCTATCGCTAGGAAGTCCTAAACACAGCCCTGTTTTCGAACACTTTCACCACTCCCTTAACCTTTCCACTTCTAAACTATGTTCTGATACCACATGTTTGCTTTTACATTTTAAACGCTGTTTATAGGAAGAAAAGTATTTTAATTAAATCAAGCAACAGAGATTATTACCTGCATGTAGACGATTCAGTAGTATTTTATTAAAGTTAAAAATACGTATATTGTGCTATAGCTCTAACAAACTGTGCTGGATATCCTAGTGACCAAAAAATGAACCTCAAAATCAGTGTTCGTCATGACTGATATGCTTAATGGCTAACATCAACTCCAGTACAAGAGCTCTAAAGATAGGACAATTATCGCCTCCTCTCCTCAAAAGAACACACTCGAGGTACAGGGAGGCCCCCAACTCAAACATGGATGACAGATGATCACTTATATGAAACGGGACAAACTGAGAGAAAGAGATTACCAAAGGTGGTATCAAATGCACCATGACCACTGAAAGGCAGGAGGGGAGAGCACCCATGTGATAGTAACGGAGGCACCAGAGATCCAGGGTGCCTGGTAACTGGTCACTAGCTGGCACCTGCAGCTCCAGATAGCTCTGTTGGTTTCAGAGCACGGGAGGCAAGTAAGTTGTGCCATGACAATTCTGAGAGAAGAGAGGCAAATAAAGAGTATGGCGATGATTAAGTTAGATTCTTCCTGCGTACATTTACGGGCAGTGGTGTCTCTCTTGAAAGGTACTTGCATGCCAGCAAGCCAGCAGCTGCCCATTGCCACTGAGAGGTCATCTCAATGCCTTGGGCTCAGAGCTGGCATGAAGCACATCAGATCTTGAAAGAGGACATCAACTACCTTCATTGTGACCTCAAACTTGCTGATTGATTAAGTTCCTTCCAGCTTATCTCCTAACTCCAGCAAAAGACCCTGAGGGCAAAGTATCCCCTGATGGGAACCAAAACTACCCCCCAATCCAAGCAATAAGGGCTGTCCTGAGCCGGCAAGACCCTGCCCATGATTCACCCTGAGACACTGATGACTTGATTTCATTGCCCACCTGCCGGTATCCACTGACCTTTGTCCCACATTCTCCTTATATGAACTTGGAAGTGTTTTTAGCACTTTGCAGGCAGTCTTTGAGATATAAGTCTACCTCTTCCCAGTGTTGGCATTACTGAAATAAATTCCTTTCTTATGTCACACTACTTGTCTCCTTGCCTTTGGATTTTGTCAGCGACAAGTGGCTGAACTTGGTCTGTCTGGGACTCCCAGAACTCAGTGCTCTTGCACCCTTGTGTTGTGGCTACAATCTGCTCACTCTCCTAACTTCATTCCATAATCTGGAGATGGAAGGAGTCAAGGCTGCTGTTTCTATCATGACTGACTCAAGAACTGGGCAGGGCATGGTGGAACCCATTAGTAGATTCAGCTGAAGAAAGAAAAGGCAGGAAAATGAGGAGGAGGGAAGTTCATTGTCATAATTAAAGCAACCCTCCTAATTATTTGTGTTAACCACACATTCATGTGTTGACTCAGCTAAGACTCAGACCCTGGGAACTTAAAATGCACCAGACTCTATGTTAGGAACTATGGGAAAACAGCCATGGCTTGGATTCTAGGATTCTTGAAAAGTTTACAATCTAATGAGAAAGATAAGCAGACAACTATTATGTTTTGAATTAAATATTAAAAATTACATTAAAAAGACAGAACACGCCAGAGGGGTAGCATGAAGGAATGTTCTGGGGGCAGGTAATGGAACTGTTCTGTATCTTGACTGTGGGGATGGCTACAGAAGTTAATGCATTTGTTAAAACTCTCAGAACTGTGCACCAAGACGAGTGAATTCTACTGTATGTAAATTCAAGAATAAAGTGTTAAAAGCAGCTCAATATTATCAATTCATATAGTTCAATCTAACCAACACGCTAGTACTGGTAGATGGTTCTGTAGGAGCACAGGAAGCAGAGGTGAGCAGAGATTCCCAAGGGAGTAACAGACGGTCCCCTGAGCTGCAACTGTTGCATCGTAACTTCAAAAAAGAAAGATGCTTTCAAAAGAAAAAGAAGAGGAGGTTGAGGATGTAAGCATTCTAGGTATAAGAGCAGCAGGAGCAGGCATAAAGTAATACAAACCCACAGTATATATTTGGAGAACAGTAAATCAGGCAGTAGGAAGTTGGTGAAAGCAAGGAAGCCAAATGAAACAATTAGATAATGGAGGTCCTTGGTCCTTAAAGACCCTGCTTAACAGACTAGATGTTATTCTATAGTCAAAGACAAGTCAGTAATACTTTAAGCAGGCAGTGACATAATTAAATCTATTTTGAGAGGATAAATGGTAAAAATATGAGGAATTTATTTGTTGCAGGAGATATTACAGGCAGGAATAGGACTCTGATGAAGGTTTCTTAACCAGGGTCCGCAGATCTCTGGAGAGGATTGCAAAACTGTGTGTAGATGTATCCATGTGAGTACACCCATTTCCTCAGAAAAAGGGCCTGTGTATACTCCTGGTGTCCATAACCTCAGCAAGATTAAGAAGGAGAAAGGTAATGTTCAAGGGCACAGTGATGGGGCAGGAACAGTTAGGTGCACAGAGAACACAATAAATTCATGACACTTTTTAAGGATTCCATTTCGGGACTTGGCCATTAAGTAGAGAGGGAGAGAGGAGGAAGATTTAAAGATGACAATAAAGGTTCTAGCTTGGTGACTAGGAAGTGTGGAGGGGAGACAGAGGGGATAGGAACAGAAAGGGGTATCATTACACAAACAAGAAAAAATAAATGATTTCACTTCAAAGAACTGAATACTTGGGACGCCTGAGTGGCTCAGTTGGTTAAGTGGCTGCCTTCAGCTCAGGTCATGATCCCAGGGTCCTCGGATCAAGTCCCATGTCTGGTTCCCTGCTCAGCAGGGAGTCTGCTTCTCCCTCTCCCTCTGCCTGCCTCTCTGCTTACTTGTGCTCTCTACCTCTCTGTCAAATAAATAAATAAAATCTTAAAAAAAAAAAAAGCGTCTCTCCGTCTTCTTCTTCAAAACGAAACAAACAAAAAACCCAAAAAAACACAAAGAACTGAATACTTAACATTTTCACCTATGAAAATAGGTCACTCTGAGCAGGAGATTGTTTTCCCCCCATTTTTATGGGCCGAAGTATTTCTGGCTAAAGACAGAGATAAGATGAACTACAGAGGACCCTGTTTGCATATAAAAATAAAAAGCACATGAGAAAACAATCTTCAAAGTCCTTGTGAGAGTGACCTCTCTCCACTGAGGCCTGCTCTCCGTATTCTTATGTCATCAGGAAACCTCAGGGAGATGGCACTTGCCTCAGTCACAGAAGCCAATGAATTTAGCATATATGAGAAAAGTAAACAAAAGACAGCAATCCAGATGGTGATAATTTTTTGAATGTTCAGAACACTTCCTATGACTCGAGGTTTTTACAAATTAGGAATCTGACACACCAGCATGGATTACCCCTTCAACGAATATAGCTTCATCTTTCAATTTTATACACATACTATATATCGAGAAAAAAATTTACGTATTTTTAGTGGTGAAACATTTGTTAAGCGGAGACTTAAAGGTTTTTTTGGTGTGTTTCTTTCTTCCTCTCCAAAGTTAAAAACCATGACTGACACAGGGAGGCACTCAAAGTGGGGTCCGGAACAATGTAACTGCTCACTTCTCACATTTCAATTTCTAAGTAAAACAAAAATTTCTGTGGTTAAAACAGAATTTTAAAAATATCTTCTTTTGTTACCTAAGTAATGCATGACAGAAGTCTAAATTTTAAAATAAATCACTATTATCCCAGCACGCATTCCATGCCAGGGACCAGCAAAGCAGTCCATGGGACAAAATGTGGGGGTGTCAGCAAAAAGGCAGATTCCTGGGTCCCACCTAGATTACTAAATCAGAATCTCTGCAGTAGGGTAGGAGACTGAACTGTAATAGTAACTCACATGGTTTTTCCTTGCCACAAAATCTACGAGCCACTGGTCTAAGAAATAAGTGGTAAGAAGAGAAAGAGGTAGGAATGAGAATTAGCAGACTAAACAAATGAGCGAGTCTCAGGAAGGGACATAGAGACAAGAGAGAAAGACTCCTCTGTATGTCTGGTGGAAGGAAATGGGTTAAAACACCACCAAACTTTGGTGATATGCAAGGAAATTGGTCCCCCAGTTTTCCTTCCAGACTGATCTTAAAGAAATGACTCTTCTAGAACTCTGATTCCATTCACTCTGAAATGGGCCTGAAGTTTAAAAATCTCTCAAAGACTGTAAGAGAAAAAAGCAGGAATAACAGCCCTTCCATCCTCCCCTCCCTTATGCCCTGCGAGGCCCCATGGAGATCAGGCCCTGGACTCACCTCTCTCTTCCACACCGTAGTGAGGAAGGGGATAGCTTAGCCTTCCGCTGTCCCGGAACCATTTCTCAAGGCCAGAGTCTGAGACTCCTTTTAGAGAAGGCATCTCCTGCCACCGCAGCCATAGGGTCCAGAGTTTCTCTCTAGAGCCCTTATGGAGCTACAGTCTGGTTGCAAAGGGGCTTGAGGCTGAGTTTACAAAAAACTTTACGCAAATCAGGACAAGTGAATTAAAGTTGGGGGAATGGAGGTCTCGTTCACTCTATGAGCAGTTCTCATAATTTAGCCTGCATCAACATCCCCCAGGGGGTGAGCCTCACCCCCAGAGTTTGGGATACAGCAGGTATGGGGCGAGCCTGAGGTTCTGCATGTCCAAGGTCCCAGAGCTGCTGCTGCTGGTTGAGGGCCAGCACTCCGAGAACTGCTGGGCCACATTATCACCTCTGCTCAAGTCTCCTCTCTGCCACCAAACAGCATGGTTAGCAGGCAGTTTCTTGGCACATGGTAAGGAAAATGTAGATCTAGAGCCAAAAAACCCCTTCAGCCCTGAGTGCTAACGAAGTCAGTGAGGGTCACGGCAGCAGTGTCTAGACATAAGGTTCAAGCAGAAGAGAAGGAAGGGAGCAGGAGAGGAGAAGCAGAGTGGGCTAGAAGATGGGTAAGAAAAGGAAAGGATGGATTCAAGAAGGGTGGACATTATTAGGAGCTGCTTCCTTCTACCCCTACTGTCTTTCGACTCCCTGAAACCAGATAAAAAGGCTGTGGAGCTAGGAGTATTTTTTTCCTGCTAAGAGTGCATAGCTTTCCCCACGCTATCCAGGGTCTGTGCCCCGAGAAAGGTTTTTTGCTCTTCTGCTTCAGAAGTTTCTGCTCTTCAAGCTTCCCAGGGCACAGGGCAAAAGCAAGTGGCAAATCTGGCCAGCTGACATGGCCACCAAGCCACACTGGGGACCACCCCTGCTCCTGCCCTGGGCAAATCAGAATGCCCCAACCCAGAGAATGGAGGTCTTCCTGAGATCCAAATGTAACTCTTCTGGCCATCCCCACTTTTAAGGGTCCCCTACCTCCTCAGATTCTCACATGGCTTCATTTGAAAGAGGTGCTCTACAGGGGCACCTGGGTGGCTCAGTCAGTTAAGTGTCTGCCTTCGGGTCAGGTCATGATCCCGGGGCCCTGGGAGCCTGATTCTCCTTTTCCCTTTCCCTCTGTACACTCTCTCTCTTTTTTCAAATAAAGAAGTAAATCAAGGAAGGAAGGAAAGAAGGAAGGAAGGGAGGGAGGGTGGGAGGACAGGAGGGAGGGATGGATGGATGTGTGGGTGGGTGCTCTACAGAGTGCTTCTCCAACTGCTCCATTTGCTCTGTCTGACCCACCTCTAGGGGACCTAAAGTCCAAAGAGCTGCAAACTACCCTCAGGAAGACTTGAGAAAGCCAAACAGCAGAAGGCCAGGGAGACTGTGTCATCAAACAGGTATCAAGAGCCAGATGCTAGGATGGTGTCAGTGAATACAGAGATATGAAGGGTTCTCCATTTGTAGAGTCAAGTTCAGCCATGTGGGAGCAGCCTTATGGAGGAAGAACCGGACTGCCTGGGAGGCCAGGGATGGCAGCTCCAGGGAGGAGATGGCTGCCACATGGAGAAGAGAGTGACTGAGAAAGGGCCTTCAGCAAGAGCATCTGAGGCTTCCTAAATGCTCCTATCTGAACAGCGAGGTGCTCTTACCTGAACTCCACTCACACAGCTTCGCCAGATCCACTACCCCTCTTCATCTTCTCAGTGAAGCACTGACAGCCACTGAGGACCTGCCACCTGCCCGGGATCCTCAGGCTTCTCTGCAATTCTGCAACACACACAGGCAAGCACAAGCACGCTTGCGCAGACACGTACTTGCACACAGACCATGCACACATGCACGCACACACACACTTCTGCTCTCACCCACTGAGCTCTATGAACGATATGATATTTGACAACTATACTGTTTCATTTGTACTTTTCAGTGTAACTGATGAATGGGCACCAAAACAATTGTTCAGTGAATGCCTTGGGAACATCTGATGAAGGCAAATTACTAAAAAACCCAAAATGCTGTCAAATTTGGTATGTAAGAAATTAACTCTAAAAATGAGGAGGGGAAATTACTAAAAGTCATACAGTCTTCCACCCAGACTATCCAGCTCTTTCTACTTTCAAGAAACCCTAGCTGCAATATGGCTGTGTGGTTAATGGAAGAACAAATCCATATTCAGAACAAAAGCCTGGGATCTACATCAAAACACTGATAGAAGAATGTGCATTTATATGTATTTAATTAACATAAAGTGTTTAAGGGATATATGGATGATTTTTTTTTATGATTCTCTGATTTACTGTTTCAGAATTTACTGGATAACTGCCATAGGAGGTCACCAAAAATGTAGCAATTCTCCCATTCCTCCCCATGTGAATTTAACTGGAATAGCCATCACAACCACAATCACCCACCTTCACCCCACACAACCCATGACCAGCTGCATTCCCTTTCAACTGGAAAATCCTTGGCTCTGTGACTGGACTTTATCAACGATGATTCACAAACCATACAGTCTCATTTACTGTGATTTGCATTTGGCTTCACTTGATGAAAAGACTTTCTAATTAAGACTTAAATGTTAATCACTGCCAAGTCTGGCTAATAGGATCTCATATAACTTAGACAACGTGTGGAATATGTGGAATAACTATATGAGATACTCTGTCAAAGTAGTTTCTTCGTGCCTGTTATCATTTGTATTCTAGTTGCATAATTTTAAATACTGAAGATCCCAAAAAATGTTAAAATTAATTTTTGAATGTAAGATATGTGGTTACTTACTTTATTTTAGCACATTTCAATTTGACAAACTATATAACAAAAACATTCAAGTTATAACTACTGAAATTAAATTTGACACAAAATCTGTCCTTTTATTGAATAATTGCCTTGTCCACGTTTTTTAAAAAACAATGTATTCTTGGCGCGCCTGGGTGGCTCAGTCATTAAGCATCTGCCTTCAGCTCAGGTCATGATCCCAGGGTCCTGGACTCTGAGCCCCACAAGACCCACATAGGGCTCCCTGCTCAGTGGGAAGCCTGCTTCTCCCTCTCCCACTCCCCGTGCTTGTGTTCCCTCTCTTGCTGTGTCTCTCTGTCAAATAAATAAATAAAATCTTAAAAAAAAAATATATATATATATATATATTCAGTTGGAGAAGCTGTCCTTTAAAAACTGATGCTTTGCAACTCTTGATCTCACGGTTTTAAGTTCAAACTCCACGTGGAGTGTAGAGATTACTTAAATAAATAAAACTAAAAAAACCAAAAAAACAGAAAACCGGATGCTTTAAAATCCATGCTATCAAAACACCATTTGAGATCACTGCATTAAAAAAAAAAGACTATTAGTGAATACCAGCTCCTCAACAGCTCTTTCTTCATAATGTGTTAACATATCAATATATTATTATTCAGTATACATCTAGTATATTTGTGAGATCTCAGGAGCATGCTGGAATGCCATGGATCATGTTTACACGTAACTCAGTGTCACAGAGCAAACTGAAAAAACAGAACTGAATTTCCTGAATGGGCAATGGGATCTCTTATATTTAATCCACCAGACGCCAATTAACTTTGCCTTCGAACAAACAAAAAAAAATGGTACTACTAAAATTACATTTACTATGTCTGACAGGCAGCTAAGATGGAAATTATCAGAGCCTCATGAATTTCAAACCTACACAAGTGTTGTTACACAAATTCATCTTCACTCATCCTCAAGGTCTTGCGTACAGTTAACAGCCAGCTCCTGAGGTTCTGTCTCCATAATGTTTGTTGTCATTCAAGGACGGAGTTTGACCTTATGGATCACCCTGAATAGGGCAGATGTACCTAAATGTTAATACACTGTCATCACAAGTTATGTTTAAAAGCAACTCACTATTTTATTTTAGTATATCATTCTCTAGTGTCAATTAAGCAATTGGGACGAACCATTTTAAAACCATCAACAACACAGTGAGGTGTGACATCATGTGATATTTCCTTTCCAGGTCTCTCCTTAATCTACCTTCCAACGGCCACACGCATACACATGCACGATCCCCTCTCCCCCCATACACACACACCCAAGACTTTCAGGGCACATATATTTATGATTTAAATTTAGCCAAATTAATGTTAATTTCTTTTGACAACTTTGAAAGTATTTTTCAACCCTCTTTAAATAATTGACAAAAAGATAAGATGTTTAGGAATGAACTTGATGAAGATTTCATTGCTGTAGTTTTCTGTTTTAAGAAATGTCTCATGCTACTTCTAATCTCACAAAACAAACTGAGGGTTACTGGGGGGTGGGAGGGTAGGGATAGGGTGGATGGGTTATGGACATTGGGGAGGGTTTGTGCTTTGGTGAATGCTGTGAAAGATGTAAGCCTGATGATTCACAGACCTGTACCCCTTGGGCAAATAATAAAAATTAAATTAAAAAAAAAAAAAAAAGAAATGTCTCATGCTATCAGGACACAGCTGTGCCACCTCAGCTATAAATGAATGGACACTACTCTGAAGGGGCCTGTTGCTCACTGGAGCCTGGGTTTAGACGATGACTCCCCATTTTGCTCATGGCTCCCTGGTGATGGCGGTACCAATGTGGACAATTAGACCAAGTGAATAGCTGGCTGAAATAAGCACTTTGAATTTTCATTTGCATGTGAGTAGATTACAAAGATTAAAGTGATATATCCATAATTAGATGATTAGAACTATTAAAATACACCTATGCAAACTTCTAATTAAAAAGGTGGAGAGTACATGCATGTAATCTCCTCTCCCTCCTGAATCACTGAATGGGAGATGGCAACACTTTTTGGAAGAGGCGTAATGAGGAGGACTTACCAATTAGAAAAAGCAGGGACTGCAGCCTTGTGCCAGCAGAGGGTACACCACACATAAACCAATGTGCTCTGAGCCTCAGGAAAGACTCCGGGCTAAGGAGCACTGAAACCAATCACAAAGGCGAGGGCAGGGCAGGGCAGGGCAGGGCAGGGCGAGGGCGTGGCAAAAGACAGGGTCAGTGAAAGCCAGTATGCGGAACACTTGGATCCCCAGGTCTGCTCCCCCACCCCACACCCTGAACAGAGATTTTCTGTCAGTGAAAGAGCCAGTTTGCTCAAGGGTCTTCCCTGTGCTCATTAGGGACTTACATAGACATATAAAGTGATAACTAAGGATTAGAAAACTTTTCAGGAGAACTTTCCAATATTAAAGGCAGAAAGCAAAAGCAATGAGGAAGGTGTCTGAAAAATGCTTAAATAGCATAATTTTTTTTTAGAAGAGCTGTATAAAAAGGGAGATCAAATACTGCAGGACTGTATAGATGGCCCAACGTCAAACAAACAGGATTCCCAGAGAGGAGAGAGGAAAGTTGTTTATCAAAGAAATAACAGAAGACATTTTCTCGAAATTAGAAAATACTGGTTTCCACGTTCAAAGGATTTTCTCAGTGCCTGGCAAAGGTGAAAATATGAGGCATATCATGGTGAAATGTCACCAGGAATAAAGATGCTCAAAGCTTTCAGAGAAAAATGCAGGTTACATGAATGCTTCAAAACTGAAATAGTGTCAGAGGTCTCAATAGTAACACTCAGAGAGAGACTATAGAATATGTTTTTCAGATTCAAGCTACTTTCCAAGCTAGAATCCTACACCTAAGCAAACCACTAACCAGGCAAGATCCAAATCGGGACTCCATCTAGAAAGGAGCAGAGAAGTCAGCCGGTCGGAGCAGGGAGCGAGGGCTTCTGTCTGACCTTGTCTTCCACTGTGTTCCACTGGCTTTGTTTCTGACTCATTCACTCTCTCAACAGTCTTTTTACTGAGTGTTTGCTATGTGCCAGGCACTGCTCTGTTCCAGGTGCTGGGAACACAGGGTGGATAAAATAAGGCTCCTGTCCTCATGGAGCTCTCATTTTCATTCTAAGTGGGGAGGGACAACAAAGAAAGAAGTCCATCCTGTTGGGTAAATGCTGAGGACAATCAGCAGCCAAAGGGACAGAGTGTAACCCAGCGAACTGCTGGGCGAGAGAGGATGGAGGCAATCTTGGGCATCTGGGTGCAGTGTGGGGACAGAAGCCAGCCAGGTGGGGACTCCAGGACCTCCCCACCGCCCCTCATCACCCTACCCTCTTGGCAAGCACTCTCCAAGGACAAGGTTTTCTGCTCACTCCCAGCCATTTCACCTCTTCCAGATGCTCTGGGAAGCAATCCCGCCTGGAGCTGGGCAGCAGGGCTAAGCAGCCCCAGCCCCCACGCAGCTGGGCCCTGTCAGACTCATCGTCTCTCTCCCCTGCCCAGCGGGGACCTTGCAAGGGAGAGGGGACCCCAGACAGACAAAAAGGACCCAAGTGGTTAAATGCTGAAGTGCTGAGTCCAGGGGCACCTGGGTGGCTTGGTGGATTAAGCCTCTGCCTTTGGCTCAGGTCATGGTCTCAGGGTCCTGGGATCAAGTCCCGCATCGGGATCTCTGCTCAGCAGAGGGCCTGCTTCCCCCACTCTCTCTGCCTGCCTCTCTGCCTGCCTCTCTGCCTGCGTCTCTGCCTGCTGGTGATCTCTTGCTCTGTTGAGTAAATAAAATCTTTTTTTTTAAAAAAAAATAGGGCGCCTGGGTGGCTCAGTGGCTTAAAGCCTCTGCTTTCGGCTCAGGTCATGATC
>LNAC01000915.1:243276-255650 GCA_002007465.1 Ailurus styani
ATCATGACCTGAGCTGAAAGCAGAGGCTTTAACCCACTGAGCCACCCAGGCGCCCATACACTTCTGTTAACTCTTTATGTGTCTTTTTCACAACCAAGAGAGGGCCAGACAGGGTGTTCTCAACTTCATTGACAGACGCAGAAACTGAGGCACTGCCAGGTAACAAATATGCCCATGGTCAGAATCACATTAGTTACAGAGCCCAGACTGTCACTTGGGCCTGTTTCAGAGACTAGTCAACATTACACGTGCAAATGTTCTTCCTGTTACTTTTCACTTTCTACACGTAAGTGAACATAAAGCTCAGTTGGTTCAGGAGAGCAAAAGATCCTCTGCCTTAGTATTTAATAAAATGTAAGTCTGGTTGTCCTGGAACTTCTTGAGTTGTAATTTTCTAGCCTACCCATGGCAAGAGACAAGTACCAGAACTAGGCTAGATGTATTCCCCCTCGGATTAGAAACAACTACAATTCAGAAAAGAAATGCACATAGAAGGTAGAATAAAGTCGACCTGGAGGAAGCAGGATGTTTCAATGGCTGGATTACTGGCATCACTGCTGGGCCCTTTCTGGAATATGTCACCTTAATCTTCCACTGCAAACACTATACCTGCTTTTCTTTACCTGCCTTCATGTGGCAGGTATCTGGAGAGCAGAGGAGTGTCTGCATCCGCAGGCGGGGGTGTGCAAGGCACAGGATGGGAGGAGCGGCTGCTCTGTGCCAACGTATGGAGTCAGCAGCTACGGCCCCGATGCTCCTGCTGAGCAAGGAATTGTAGGGGTGGCCCTGTCTCCATCTGGGTCTGGCTCAGCTCCCAGAGCTGACTCAAGAACGAGTCATCATTTGCAACCTGAAGTCAGGCAACTTCTCCTCCTAGCCAGACTTAAAATACTGTGTATTTCTATGGTATCTAACAGTTTAAGGGATACGCTCATGTTTAATCCTCAACACTCCTGCAGGAGAGAAGCACATTCATGTCTGCAGGTTACTTATAATGAGGCAAAAACATAAAGTGGATGGATGGATGGGGGGATGGACAGATACGTCACCAAACAAGTAAAGCAAAATGACAAGGTCGAATACAGGTACCAGGTAGAGGAGTATTCACTCTTTCTTCCAGCTTTGTTGTATTTTTGAAAACTTTCATAATAAAATGTTGGTAGGGGGCTCTCATATCATCCTGGATAATTTTAATATCCATGCAAAATGACGCAGCCTCAAGCTCCCTGACCCTCAGTACCTGTGGGAGTCCCCTCACTTCTCAGACCTTATCCTCACTTAGGACATTGCTGCCTGTAAAAAAAGTCAGTGTTTCTTCCAAATTCCTTGTCACCCAGTTTACTGTGCTCCCCAGTGCTGCCACCTCAGGAGGAGGTCCTCCTCCCAAGATCGCTTAGTTTTCCCTTGTTGGGATGGCACATGTCTTTCAACAGTTAAAAATTTTTTTTATTGTATTTTAAATATACTTGAAAGTAGAAAGAACTGTATGTGAACCCATCCTTCAGACTCAATGGTGTTAAGATTAACTTCACTAACCCCATTTCTTCATTTTCTTTTCATTCTTTGCTAAAGTATTTTACTTATTTCTTAAGATTTTATTTTTAAGTAATCTCTACACCCAATGTGGGACTTGAACCCACAACCCCCAGATCAAGCATCGCACACTCTACCAACAGAGCCAGCCAGGTGCCCCCACCCAACTATTTTAAAAGAACACTCAGTTCTTCAAAGATCTCACCAATAAATGTGGAACTGTTAAAACATAATCACGATGTCTTTATCACACATAATAAAATTAAAATGGTATATAAAAATAAAAATAAAATGGTATATCATGTAAGATTTAGTTATCAATAAAAATGCCATGACTACTGAGGGTTCCTGGGGGGTGGGAGGGTAGGGATAGGGTAGATGGGTTATGGACATTGGGGAGGGTTTGTGCTATGGTGAGTGCTGTGAAAGGTGTAAGCCTGATGATTCACAGACCTGTACCCCTGGGGCAAATAATAAAAAAAAATTTTTTTTTAAATGCCCCGACTGTCTGAAAAATGTCTTTTTACCCAAACAGGTTTTAATCAAGATCCAGAGCCCACATATGTATTACCCGTAGTTGTGCATCTTCTTTAACCTAGGAGTCACTCCTCCCTCACCTTTATTAATCTAATGTCATTCATTTATTGTATTTGTTCAGTTGCCCCACACTCTGGATTTGTTGGTTGTTTCCTCACACTGTCCAATCTGCTTAATTTCTTCCTCTCTCGTATCTCCTGCAAATAGAAGTTAGCTCAAGAAGCATGAGAAAACTCAGGTTCCACTTTTTGGCAAAAACAGTTCATAGGTAGTGCTGGGTGCTTCCCACTGCATCACGTCAGGAGGCCCCCAGTGTCGGCTGGCCCCTCTTTAGCAATCCATCAGTGGACTGAGGTGCTGACAGCCTGAACTCTGCATCGGAACAGGGCTCCCACCTTCCATCTAGTGGCTTTACTCACTAATCACTGCCTCAATCTACTGCTTCATTAGGGTTGTAAAATGATGATTTTCTAATTCTATCATTCTTTTCACACCTATGAGCTGACATTCTTTTATGAAGAACAACTTTTCCTCACAAGTTACGGTTACTTGTCTACCTGTATTACAGGTGATATACCAAAGGCTGGATAAGTGTGTAATTCTTTCCTTTCAGTCCCTAACTTTCAACGTCAGGCTAGGACCCTAATTCTGGATTTATCCAATACGGTCCAATGTGTTTTCTGACTTTCTCTATTAAAGTGTTCTTATAAAATAATAGGTTTGGGGGCACCTGAGTGGCTCGGTTGTTAAGCGTCTGTCTTCGGCTTAGGTCATGATCCCAGGGTTATGGGATTGAGCCCTGCATCAGGCTTCTTGCTCTGCGGGAAGCCTGCTTCTTCCTTTCCCCCTGCTTGTGTTCCCTCTCTGTGTGTCTGTCAAATAAATAAAAATCTTAAAAAATAATAATAATAGGTTCGCACCCATTCTTTGTGTTTCAGTTAACTGCATTTTTACATGTAATTCCCTAATCTTCCCAAATTTGACCAATAACAGCCCCTTCATGTTGGCTCCTATGTCTCTTGATATAGTCCCAATAGTCTTAGGTAACTTCTTTACTTTCCAGCACAATAAAATGTTCCAAGCTCATCTTGAATATTTACTGCCCCAAATCTAGAACTGGCCATTCTTCCAAGGATCCAATGTCTGGTTAGACATTACAGTCACAGCGCTAGAGTTATCATTCATTCTAGGACTGTTCTGTGGACAGAGCCAGGAAATACGTTTTCCTTTTTATAATAAAAATCAGTTATTATATCAGTTATTTTCAGTTTATTATAAAAATAGTATTATTTCCAATTAAGATTTAACATTACAGAGCTTTTAACTAAGATCTGCACACAGTTTTTTTAACACTTTCTAAATCACATACTTCTCATGTTCCTGACTACAGAGGGAAGGCCTCCAGATCTTCCCCATTAAGATGCTCAACTTTGGGTACATATATACACATGTAAGAATGTATAGTCATGTTAAGCTACTTCACACTGAGTCCTATTTTACTGAGCATTTTTTAAGGAATGAGAATGAGAGTTGAACGTTGTTAAATGACCTTTTGGTTCTATGAAGATGACTGTATAATTTTTCTCCTTAGATCCACTGACCTAATACAAAAAAAAATACAAATGGATTAATAAGTCATATTTGAGTTCCTGGAATAAACTCTACTTGATCATCATGTATCTTCTTTATGTACCATCTGATTATATTTGTTAACATTTTACTTAAAATTTTTGCACTGGTATTGGTAAGTAATACCTTTCCTCGGTTTCCCTTTTTTGTAAAGCTGTTACTGGATTTTAGTATTGTTAATTAACTTCATTAAACATATTTGGAAATTTTCCTTCTTTTTCTGTACTCTGGAACAATTTAAGAAGTATTGGGATTATCTGAGGTTTGAAGATTTGGAAGAATTCCCCTATGAGGTCATCTGGGTATGGTGCTTAACCAAACTCTTTTACAATTTTTCCTCCTTCATATATTGTTGGACCCTTTAGATTTTCTGTCTCCACTGGGCTCAGTTTTAGTAAATTATATTTACATAAAAGGTTGTCTGTTTCATCCAGGTTTTCAAATATATCTGTACAGAGTTGTGCAAAGTAGTCTCCTGTTTTATTTTAAATTTCCTCTGTTTTTACGTTTATGTCCCCCTTGTCATATCTTATTTGGGTATATATTATTTTCTTCCCCTGTGTTTTAAAAATTACATGTGCTAATCTTTTCTTGATCTTTATCTCAAGAATGAAATTCTTTTTTTTTTTAAAGATTTTATTTATTTGACACAGAGAGAGAGAGAGAGAGCAGATCACAAGTAGGCAGAGAGAGAGAGAGAGAGAGAGGAGGAAGCAGGCTCCCCACTGAGCAGGGAGCCCGATGCGAGCCTTGATCCCAGGACCCTGAGATCATGACCTGAGCCGAAGGCAGAGGCTTTAAGCCACTGAGCCACCCAGGCGCCCAAGAATGAAATTCTTGATTTATTAATTCTTCTTTGTGTTTATTAACAGTTAATTTTAGTTTTTGTATTATGAATGCCTTCTTTTTTTAGTTTACTTTATTTTCCCAGCATTTTGACCTTGATGCTTAGTTCATTTTTAAAATTTTTTTGTTTTGATTTTTATTTATATAGATATTTATGCCATGAATCTTCCTAAGCACTGTTTCATCTATATCATACAACATTCTCATATGACATGTTTTTATTTTTTTAAATTTAAATTCAATTAATTAACATATAATGTATTATTTGAGAAGTAGAGGTTAGTGATTCATCAGTCTTTTTTTTTTTTTAAGATTTTATTCATTTATTTGAGAGAGAGAGTGAGAGAGAGCATGAGAGGAGAGAAGATCAGAGGGAGAAGCAGACTCCCCATGGAGCTGGGAGCCCATTGTGGCACTTGATCCCGGGACTCCAGGACCATGACCTGAGCTGAAGGCAGTCGCTTAACCAACTGAGCCACCCAGGTGCCCTCATCAGTCTTATATAATACACAGTGCTTATTACATCACATGCTCTCCTTAATGTTATGGCATGTGTACTGTTTTCTCAGAATTCTGTAGTTTTGTTCAAATTTTCCTTTTGCTCCAAGAACTGTTTAATAGAGTTTTAAATGTACCAGATTTACAGTCTCATTTTTTTTTTTAAAGATTTTATTTTTTTATTTATTTCACAGAGGGAGAGAGATCACAAGGAGGCAGAGAGGCAGGCAGAGAGAGAGAGGGGGAAGCAGGCTCCCCGCTGAGCAGGGAGCCCGATGCGGGCCTCGATCCCAGGACCCTGGGATCATGACCTGAGCCGAAAGCAGAGGCATTAACCCACTGAGCCACCCAGGCGCCCTACAGTCTCATTTTTAATGAATAAAATAACTTTTAATACTTTGCATTTTGGAGCACAGGGTCATTCCACTCTGAAAATTTCCGTATTATAAGGAAGTTTTGTTTTTAGTTTTTATTTGTACTTGCTTTATTGTTTTCTTTGTATGCTGTTATCCCTCTTTATTTGGTGCTATTAGTTTTACTCTGCTTCTGATATACATTCCTGATACAAAACAAAGTCAAATTCTGGCTTTATCACTAATCAGCTGTAAGACTTCTGGGGAAGAAATTCATCTCTCTGGGTTTCAATACCCTCATCTGTTTATTTATTTATTTATTTTATTTTTATTTTATTTTTTTTAAAGATTTTTATTTATTTATTTGACACAGAGAGAGAGAGAGATCAGATCACAAGTAGGCAGAAAGGCAGGCATAGAGAGAAGAGGAAGCAGGCTCCCCGCTGAGCAGGGAGCCTGATGTGGGCCTAGATCCCAGGACCCTGAGACCATGACCTGAGCTGAAGGCAGAGGCTTTAACCAACTGAGCCACCCAGGTGCCCCCTCATCTGTTTAAGTAGGGTGTTGACTCCAAGGTTTGTTTCAGGTCTAAATTCTATCCTATAGCTGCACTGTAAGTGATAATTACTTCTGTTTTCTATTTAGAATAAATTGGCACTAAAGTAAAAATGCTCCTCCTCACCTGTTCTTGAATTTAAAGCAGAGAAATCTGGAGTCTTGTGACCACTTTCTGCATTTCCCCTCTGATGTCCATATTAGTATCTTCTTTAAATGTTAATGAACATTATGAGTTTGTGTTGAATGCTTATTATAGCTTCACTTCATGGAACTATTTTAATGACAAAACCTTTAAAGGGAGAACATAATGTGAAATTACCAGGTGTTTTACATAAATGCTAAATAGATCTTCACTCTAAAGGGAGGTGATATTATCCACTTGAAAATTAGGGAGGGGAATTTTAAAGGTGATTGCTTTGCTTACATGGCAAACCAATGGAAGAAACTGTATGATTTGAACCAGGTCATTATGGTAGCAAAGTCTACTCCATTCTGCACTACTTATCTACTAAGGGTCAATCACATATTCTTTTTGGTTCCACCAGGTAGTTGGGGTTTCTGTTGTTGTGCCTTTTCTTTCTATAGGCCTTTCCAAAAAAACTGGCAAAATACACATAAAATTTACCATTTTAACCAGTTTTAAGTATACAGTTCAATAATATTAAGTATATTTATACTGTGTGTAATCAACCTTTTGTTTTTATTAATTTCTAGTTTTATTGAGAAAATGTTGATTCCTGTTTTTTGAAATTATTTGAAGTTACTTATAATTAATATGTGACAACTCTGTATGGTGACAAACGGTAGCTAGATTTATCATGGTGGTCACTTCATAAAGCATATAAATGTTGAATAACTGCTTGAAACTAATATAATATTGTATGTCAACTACATTTCAATTAAAAAACTTACAATTTTATCAGTTATATCTCAATAAAGCTGAAAAAAGAAAAAAAAATTTAAATGGTAACAGTTGCTGTGCAACATGAAGTAGTGCTGGACATCTGCTGTACAACATGGTTAAGTGGATAGATATGTGAGGTGTTCTTACCACAATAAAAAGTCAAGTTTGTCAGTTCTGAAAAAAAATTATTCGAAGTTTTTTTACCATCAACTAACACAAGGCAGACTGGTATAAATGATCCATGTGCACATGAGATCAAGGAATAGTCTCTAATATTGGGATACACAGTTCAATATAAAGCTGAAGATCCCCTTTGATTGTTCATTGATTATTTACTTAAATCATCTATATCACCACTAATTTTTTGCACTTGATCTGTATAAATCAGAGAGCAGTATGGTAAATACTTTTAATGATTAGTGCCTGTCTATTTCTTCTTTCATCTCCTATAATTTCTGCTTTAGGAAAGTTGCTTGTATTATTTCCAGCACAGATATGAAAAACTATCCTTTCTTCACTGTAAATTACACTGATACCTCTATATGATATTCTTAGTCATCTCTTTATTCAGCTATTACCTGTTGTCTTCACAATCAGAATACTCCAGATTTATCATTCAGAGCTAGAGTTACCTCTGATTCCAAAAATAGGCTCTCTTCACCATGACTACTCATGATAAAGTAATGCATGAAATAAAAAGGAAGATTTTCTAGGGAGAATAAAAAGAATGCAACTTACCCTTCTTTCCAAAGAAGGGAAAAGAGGGAAGTTAGAGAAAATAAAGACAGGAATTGGGGAAATCAGATAAAAGAACTATCTAGAAGTAGGGAAATGAATGCAAAGGTCAGCAAAAGTTGCAGTTTCTGAATTTGACATTTAGTTTGCAAATTAACAGATTAACCCATAGGCTGCACATAAACATTTAATTTGTAAAGGGCTATGCTTTTTATGTTTCTAAGAAAACCTTCATTTAGCAGTTGAGAGTCTTCTAAAATTAAAGTAAAAGAAATAATTGGTGTGAAAATGCAAGGGTTAGCTGTGTGGGAAAATGTCTAATTGAGGGTTGTAAGTTTCTTGTAACTCGAGAAGAATAAATATTTTGAGGAGTAACACTGAAGGTGGCATTTTTAAAAGAAATTAAATGGTTATTAAAAGTCACAGGAAAAGTAGTGGAAAGGAAATGATAATAGAACAATCAAAAGATAATAGAATAATAAACAGGTTAATAGAATAATGATAATTAACAGTAATAAAAAGATATTAAAGAAGATATTTAGAAGATATTAACATTTTAATTAAACCTAAGGCAGTGGAAGAAAATACTGAAATACTTAAAAATTTGACTATACAGAAATTCTGAATTTCTACTTATAAACTTCTAATCTTACATATTTTAAAAGAAAAACAAATGGCAAAATAACCACATGCCAAAAAAAAAAACCACCCCAAACCAACTGTTTAACCTAAAAAGTGCCAAGAAATGCAAACAAGGACTCTGACAAGCTATTTTTCACTCATCAGATCATTACAAATTAAGAAGTCTGACTACTTCAGTATAACAAAGACACAGGGAAATGAATGCCTTCCTGTTCCATTGGTTGATGAATAAATGCCCTTTGCCTTTTGGGAAAGCAGGAGGCACTCTGTTCAAATTGTAAAATGAGAATACCCTTTCTGCCACCAAATCTACTCCTAGGAGACAACCTACTTCTAGAAGAAGGTAAATATTTAAAGATATATCCATCAGAATGCCCAGTGAAGCAGTGTCCAACAGAATGAAAACCCAAAAACCCAAAAATCCATTAACAGTGGGTAGGGTAATTAACTGCATCACATCCACAAAAAGGGCTATTGCTACCACTGTTAAAAGCATGAAGACGCTGAAGAAAGTCACATGACAAAGAAACAGTGCCACTGTAAATTCATGATCGCTCCCACGTGGGCTCTCTACTTCCCCTTCTGTTGATGCAACCAAAGCTCTTATTGGCAGTAAAGAGAAGGAAGAAAGGACGGATACATGCTGCAGTATGCGTAAGCCTTGTAAATATCACACTAAGTGAAAGAAAGTAGTCACAAAGGATCACGTAGTGTATCATTCCATTCATATGAAATGCCCAGAATAGGCAAATCTATAGAATCAGCAAGCAGATTACAGGTTGCATAGGGCTGGGGGGAGGGGTTGGACTGGGAAAAGGGGGGGAGGGGGAATGGGGGGGCTGATGGTAAAGGAAGCGGGGTTCTGGGAGGTGATGAAAATACTCTAAAATTAGTTGTGATGATGGATGCACAAGCTGTAAATATACTACAAGCCACTGAATTCTACTTTTTTTTTTTTAAGATTTATTTATTTGACAGAGAGAGAGATCACAAGTAGGCTGAGAGGCAGGCAGAGAGAGGAGAAAGCAGGTTCCCTGCCAAACAGGGAGCCCAATGCGGGCCCTGATCCCAGGACCCTGAGATCATGACCTGAGCTGAAGGCAGAGGCTCTAACCCACTGAGCCACCCAGGAGCCCTGAATTCTACATTTTAAATGAGTTATTTGTATTGCTTCCCCCTAGCTCTGGAGTTCCACAATTCTCTTAATCTCACAAAACAAACTGAGGGTTACTGGGGGGTGGGAAGGTAGGGATAGGGTGGATGGGTTATGGACATTGGGGAGGGTTTGTGCTATGGTGAGTGCTGTGAAAGGTGTAAGCCTGATGATTCACAGACCTGTACCCCTGGGGCAAATAATAATAAAAAAAATTGGGGGGCACCTGGGTGGCTCAGTCATTGGGCGTCTACCTTCAGCTCAGGTCATGATCCTAGGGTCCTGGGATCGAGCCCTGCACCGGGCTCCCTGCTCAGTGGAGAGCCTGCTTCTCCCTCTCCCACTCCCCCTGCTTGTGTTCCCTCTCCACTGCGTCTCTGTCAAATAAATAAATAAAATCTTTAAAAAAAAATTTTTTAATGGGTTAATTGTAGAGGGTATATAAATTATATCCTAATAAAGACATTAAAAAGCAAAAGGCTCTCCCAGTATCTACATGTCCCTTTGCCATCTCAGTAGTCTCATCCTTCAAGTTAAGTACACCTTGTTTTTTCTATTATATATGTGAGTTTCACTATCTGTATGCAACAAACCATCTCTACACTCATGTTACTAGAAAGCCATCTGACAATACATACCATACCAACAGCTAAAATAACAACTCCTGTCCACTGATTCAAATAGTAACTTTTTGAAATCTATTTTAAGGAAACACAAACTTAGAAATTTATATTCAAAGCAATTATTTTCTAATTTGGGAAAAATCCAACCAATCTAAACATTTAACAACTGAGAAATCAATTAACTATAAAGTGCCTGATAAGGAATAGCGAAAAGCCATTAAAATGTCTTCAATGAATATAGAATATAAAGAAAAAGTGTTCATGATCTATACGTGAAAAAAAAGCAGAACACAAGGTATATATCTAGTGTGATACCGGTTATGTACATTATACATGTTGACAACAGGGATATGCGAGATGTGCGCTGCTTTCTCTAAATAAGATCTCCCTGGGCGCCTGGGTGGCTCAGTGGGTTAAAGCCTCTGCTTTCGGCTCAGGTCATGATCTCAGCGTCCTGGGATCGAGGCCCGCATCGGGCTCTCTGCTCAGCNTTTTTTTAATGGGTTAAAAATATTTATTTTTGGTAAAGGAGGGTATATAAATTATATCCTAATAAAGACATTAAAAAGCAAAAGGCTCTCCCAGTATCTACATGTCCCTTTGCCATCTCAGTAGTCTCATCCTTCAAGTTAAGTACACCTTGTTTTTTCTATTATATATGTGAGTTTCACTATCTGTATGCAACAAACCATCTCTACACTCATGTTACTAGAAAGCCATCTGACAATACATACCATACCAACAGCTAAAATAACAACTCCTGTCCACTGATTCAAATAGTAACTTTTTGAAATCTATTTTAAGGAAACACAAACTTAGAAATTTATATTCAAAGCAATTATTTTCTAATTTGGGAAAAATCCAACCAATCTAAACATTTAACAACTGAGAAATCAATTAACTATAAAGTGCCTGATAAGGAATAGCGAAAAGCCATTAAAATGTCAATGAATATAGAATATAAAGAAAAAGTGTTCATGATCTATACGTGAAAAAAAAGCAGAACACAAGGTATATATCTAGTGTGATACCGGTTATGTACATTATACATGTTGACAACAGGGATATGCGAGATGTGCGCTGCTTTCTCTAAATAAGATCTCCCTGAGAATCACCACGTTAGTATAATGTGACCACACTGCCTAACTACAGGGACAGAGACTGATCTGGGGATGCAGTGGGCAATCACAGTCCCTTCCCTAGAAATGTGCAACTGAAACCATGAGATTCAAACTGGCTGCTCTTCTGAGCTGAAGAGATCTAAGAGATCTAAGTCCAGGCCCAATTTGCAAGGCTGCTGCAGACTGCAGTTATCTGAAGAATGCTGCTAGGGTCCCGGCCCACCAGCGCAGCTCTGACTTCTAGCTGCATATAAATCCCATCACTCTTAACTGGCTGGAATGCAGAAGCAGAAATTCTCCCAGCACACACTGGATGGAAACAGCAAAGCNTGAAAAGCCATTAAAATGTCTTCAATGAATATAGAATATAAAGAAAAAGTGTTCATGATCTATACGTGAAAAAAAAGCAGAACACAAGGTATATATCTAGTGTGATACCGGTTATGTACATTATACATGTTGACAACAGGGATATGCGAGATGTGCGCTGCTTTCTCTAAATAAGATCTCCCTGAGAATCACCACGTTAGTACAATGTGACCACACTGCCTAACTACAGGGACAGAGACTGATCTGGGGATGCAGTGGGCAATCACAGTCCCTTCCCTAGAAATGTGCAACTGAAACCATGAGATTCAAACTGGCTGCTCTTCTGAGCTGAAGAGATCTAAGAGATCTAAGTCCAGGCCCAATTTGCAAGGCTGCTGCAGACTGCAGTTATCTGAAGAATGCTGCTAGGGTCCCGGCCCACCAGCGCAGCTCTGACTTCTAGCTGCATATAAATCCCATCACTCTTAACTGGCTGGAATGCAGAAGCAGAAATTCTCCCAGCACACACTGGATGGAAACAGCAAAGCTAATCCCATGGGAGAACTGCCCGCTGGTATCCACCTATGTCGGCAGCTCCCTGCAGCACCTTCTTGTTTAACCTGCTCCGAGCACAATAAATAATTTAAGAGCTGATCCTGCTACACACATAGGCCAGTCTAGAATTTCTAACCACTGTCTNTCTTCTTGTTTAACCTGCTCCGAGCACAATAATTTAAGAGCTGATCCTGCTACACACATAGGCCAGTCTAGAATTTCTAACCACTGTCTNCGAAAAGCCATTAAAATGTCAATGAATATAGAATATAAAGAAAAAGTGTTCATGATCTATACGTGAAAAAAAAGCAGAACACAAGGTATATATCTAGTGTGATACCGGTTATGTACATTATACATGTTGACAACAGGGATATG
>LNAC01000915.1:255796-292320 GCA_002007465.1 Ailurus styani
TCGGGCTCTCTGCTCAGCAGGGAGCCTGCTTCCTCCTCTCCCTGTCTCTCTGCCTGCCTCTCTGCCTACTTGTAATCTCTCTCTCTGTGTCAAATAAATAAATAAAATCTTTAAAAAATAAATAAATAAATAAATAAATAAGATCTCCCTGAGAATCACCACGTTAGTACAATGTGACCACACTGCCTAACTACAGGGACAGAGACTGATCTGGGGATGCAGTGGGCAATCACAGTCCCTTCCCTAGAAATGTGCAACTGAAACCATGAGATTCAAACTGGCTGCTCTTCTGAGCTGAAGAGATCTAAGAGATCTAAGTCCAGGCCCAATTTGCAAGGCTGCTGCAGACTGCAGTTATCTGAAGAATGCTGCTAGGGTCCCGGCCCACCAGCGCAGCTCTGACTTCTAGCTGCATATAAATCCCATCACTCTTAACTGGCTGGAATGCAGAAGCAGAAATTCTCCCAGCACACACTGGATGGAAACAGCAAAGCTAATCCCATGGGAGAACTGCCCGCTGGTATCCACCTATGTCGGCAGCTCCCTGCAGCACCTTCTTGTTTAACCTGCTCCGAGCACAATAAATAATTTAAGAGCTGATCCTGCTACACACATAGGCCAGTCTAGAATTTCTAACCACTGTCTAAAGCATGCTTTGTAGGTCTAGCCACAGATCCTAGTCATCAGGACTGCAGCCTTTCCTGCAGAGAATCAAGCACTCCCTGACCCAGGGGCTGGCTCCTCAGTATTTCAGGGCTGCACTCCAATATCCTCTCAACTGCCCTCTATCCTAGCACACAGACGACCCCACTGCAGAAACAGCAAACAACACCACAAACGTGAAGGGGAATCTACCAAGCTGAATCTTCTCAGGATCCTCTGAGCTGAGCACCTTTGTCCAATAGCACCCAACCTTTTGAGGATTGAGGGGCACCTCACAACTCTGACAAATCTGCCCTAGGCACATAGTGAGGAAAGAGAGCAGACATTTAGGTCCATTAGACCAGGCTCTCCTCCTCTCTTGCCCCTGGTTACTAAAGCAAGTTACTTAACACCTCCACGCCCACATTTTCTCATCTGTAATGTGGAGGCATCACAACATTCACCTCACTGAAGGCATTCATCAAATACCACTTCTGGTCCCTCTTCTGTGCTACTTGCTTTCCTATTAAAAAAAAAAAAATTTAAGGGCGCCTGGGTGGCTCAGTGGGTTAAAGCCTCTGCCTTCGGCTCTGGTCATGATCTCAGCATCCTGGGATCGAGGCCCGCATCGGGCTCCCTGCTCGGCAGGGAGCCTGCTTCCTCCTCTCTCTCTCTCTGCCTGCCTCTCTGCCTACTTGTAATCTCTCTCTCTCTCTGTGTCAAATAAATAAATAAAATCTTAAAAAAAAAAAATTTAAGGGCACCTGGGTGGCTTAGTTGGTTAAGCACCTGCCTTCAGCTCAGATTGTGATCCCAGCCCACATCCTGCTCCCTGCTCATCAGGGAACCTCCTCCTCCTTCCTCTTCACCTCCCCCTGCTCCAGCTCTCTTCGGAGCTCTCTCTCTCTCAGATAAATAAAATCTTAAAAAAAAACCCTTCAAAACAAAAACAAAAAAAAGTCAATTTGCAGCCGTGGGTTTAATAACTACAACCTGTAAACCATGGCATTCACCAAGAGTCCATGAAATCGTTCCTATACACACATACATACATACACTTATCGTCTTGTTTGTATCATACTTGATCCATCACACAGAATCAGCAGGCTCCTGGAGCAGGTCAGCAAATTCTGACACAATCTCCTTTAACTCCTCAGACAGGCTGATCTTCCTTTTATACAGCTTTATTGAGGTATATTTCACATACCATTAAATTCACTTATTTAAAAGGTAAAGTTCAGTGGTTTCTATTATTGACGAGAGAATGTGGCCCAGCATAGAGAGGAAGATAAAAAATAAATTGGCATCCTCTGTTCTCAGCCACATTTTCATCTTCCCCTCCTCTGTGGTATTTTCCTGGGCCTCCCATTTAACCACGGCCCCCTTTGGCCCCTCAGCAGTACTTCCTGTGGCCTGTAAATCTGGGAGAGAAGCCACGAGCTGGGGCAGCAGGTTTAGTTCACCATGACCCCAACACTCCCCCCAGTGGAACAAGCTCTGGGTTCAGAATATGTGATCTTATTGAAAACCAAAGAAATAAAAATAAAAAAGGAGGAGAAAAAAGAAAAACATGAACTTTTAAAGTATAGGTAGCAAGTTGAGTGTTTATAAGTAAAAGCTGAGAGCTTTTTTTAAAAAGAGCTTTCTTCCATAATCTTTTCCCTGACTCCCACAAAGAATGAAAAGCCCAGAAATAACCATTGGGACCCATCAAATAGTAAATAATTATTTGGGACAAGAAAAAAAAATTCTTATGTGTGATGGACAATAAAAGACCCAAAGAAATAAAAACCCTGGAAAAAGCAGAGTCAACACAATGCAGAGAAAAACAATATAGAAATATATCTAAATAACATAAATCAGAATATAGATAAATGAAATGTGTCAATTTCATTGGAAAAAATTTAGACTGTGTAAAAAGGAAAACTCCACAAAATCCACAGACACACATACACAGAGATTAAGAATAGAAACAAGAAAAAAATATCTATGGGAGGAATTTAGATTCTGGGAAGGACAGACTAGGTAATTCAGATGAAGTCTCCCTCTGAATATAACTGGAAAAATATAAAGGACATCTTCTTTATTCTTTTTTTTTCTTTTTTTAAAGATTTTATTTATTTATTTGACAGAGACAGAGAGAGATTACAAGTAGGCAGAGAGGCAGGCAGAGAGAGAGAGGAGGAGGAAGCAGGCTCCCTGCTGAGCAGAGAGCCTGATATAAGGCTTGATCCCAGGACCCTGAGATCATGACCTGAGCCGAAGGCAGAGGCTTTAACCCACTGAGCCATCCAGGTGCCCTTAAAGGACATTTTCTTGATGGCATCACAGAACCAACAAAGAACTACCAAGCCAAATCCTGGGATGATGGAGGTCCAATAAGTGAGCCAAGCATATAAGGGCCACCTTCAGTTTGGGCTGTCCTCTGATTCTGGAGAGTGTGGCTGAACAGCACTGTGACTTCATCCAGGAATTAAGGGAAAGAAACTTGAATTCTGAAACTTAAGAAACTTGAATTCTTGAGTTCAGAAACTTGAGTTTTCGAGTTTCAGGAACTTTGAGTCCAAGGCCCACCAAATTCAGGGAGCCTGGTGAATCCTCCTTAATTTGGATTGGAATTCTCAAGGAGTGCTCCCTACAAATAAAGATGAACCAGAATCAGCAGATCTTTGTAGGCACTAAAGCTTAGTTCTGAATCATCTCAGTCCTGGAAACTAGACCGTAGTGATCCCAGATCACTACGTTTGACAAGTACCCAGCAGAAACAAATACAAAACTACTTTGGAGGAAGACTATATTATCCAAGACCCCACTTTATTATTTTCTTTTCATTTCTCTGGTACTTAAAAATAACTAGACCTACAAAAAACAAGACTCTATTAAAAAAAAAAGAAAGAAACCATAAGCAACAGCATACCTATAATCGCTCTAGATATTAGAGAGTGAGACATATGTTTAAAATAATTTTGCTTACTATGTCAACAAGATAAAAGAAAAGACTCTTTTGGAAGAGCATTGGAAACTATAAAGAACCAATAAATATATGAAAAGAGGCTCAACCTCATTAGTAATCAAAGAAATGCATACTAAAACCACAACGCTTACTACTATGTCCCAACTTGATGGCCAACATTTTTTAAAACTGACAACACCAGTTGCTAAAAACAGGCGAACAGGAACTCTCATGTACCACTGGTAAGACTATAAATTGTTTAAACCACTTAGGAAACTGTTTAGTACTATCTAATAAAACTGCATATATGCATAACGTAAGACGCAGTAATTCTGCCGGGAGGTCATATATCCAACAGAAACTCGTGCATATGCAAACCATGAGACACATACAAGAAAACTTCTAAAAGTAAACATCACTAGAAGGAAAATGGATAATACTACGATTACAGCAGCAGAAAATCCTTTTTTTTTTTTTAAGATTTATTTAAAGAGACACAGAGTGTGTGAGCAGGAAGGAAGAGAGAGAATCTCAAGCAGACTCCCCACTGAGGACGGAGTCCAACGCGGAGCTTGATCGCAGAATCCTGAGATCATCACCTGAAACCAAGAGTTGGCCACTCAACTGACTGAGCCATCCAGGAGCCCCAGTAGCAGATTTTAACATACTCAATTCACTAAATTGATCAAATACACAAAAGCTGAATAACAACTAACAAGCCTTAAAGAAATATAAGATCTTATTAGAGAACCCGTTATTTTCAACACTACAGATAACATCTAAAAAAAAAACCTGACTCCATTAGGCAATAATACAAATTTCAACAATTATCAAAGAATCATTGTCATATAGACTACCTTATCTTACCACAGTAAAATCAGAAATCAATAGGGAAGAGGTAACCAATCCGTGCCTGTCTTCTTGGAAATTTATGAACAGAGTTATAAATAACTGTTAGGTCAGAAAGAAAAACCAAAAAGGATATTAGAAAATACTTAAAGCTTTATTGACAATAAAAACACTAAGTATTGAAATACATGAGATTCAGCTAAGTCACTACTTAGAAAAAAATGTCATGTTTTTGTTTTGCTTTGTTTTTAAAGATTTTATTTATTTGACAGAGAGAGACAGTAAGAGGGGGAACACAAGCAGGGGGAGTGGGAGAGGGAGAGGGAGAAGCAGGCTTCCCACTGAGCAGGGAGCCTGATACGGGGCTCAACCCCAGGATATGACTTGAGCCAAAGGCAGATGCTTAATGACTAAGCCACCCAGGCGCCCCATAAAAAAAATGTCATGTATTAAGAGTATATTTGAAAAGAAGAAAGACTGGGGGCACCTGTCTGGCTCAGCTGGAAGAGCATGTGACTCTTAACCTTGGAGTTGTGAGTTCAAGCCCCATGTTGGGTGTAAATATCACTTTAAAAAGTGGGGTTGTGGGCGCCTGGGTGGCTCAGTGGGTTAAAGCCGCTGCCTTCGGCTCAGGTCGTGATCCCAGGGTCCTGGGATCGAGGCCCACATCGGGCTCTCTGCTCAGCAGGGAGCCTGCTTCCTCCTCTCTCCTCTCTCTCTGCCTGCCTCTCTGCCTACTTGTAATCTCTCTCTCTGTGTCAAATGAATAAATAAAATCTTTAAAAAAAAAAAAGTGGGGTTGCCTAGGTGACACAGTTGACTGAGCCTCCGATTCTTGCTTTTAGCTCAGGTCATGATCCCAGGGTTATGGGACTGAGCCCCCCATCAGGATCCGTGCTCAGTGTAGAGTATGCTTGAGATTTTCTCTCCCTCTCCCCCGCCCACTCATGCTTACCTTCTCTCTCTCTCTCAAATAAATAAATAAATCTTTTAAAAAAAGAAAACTTAAAAAAAAAGAAGACTGTAAACCAGTGATCTAGATGTGCAACCTAAAACATTAGAGAAAGCACAAGTAGAGTTGAGGATATCAGCATAACAATGAAACTAAAACAATATAAGAAACAATAATCCGTTAGTATAATTTTGTAATTCACCACATTGACATGTACATGTCAATTACGATTAAAGGAGAAAAAACTGCATTATCTCAAATGGTGTAGAAAAGGCACTTTTTTAACACTCACTCATGATATAAACTCTTAGCAAACTAAGACCAGAAGAGGATTTTTCTAACCTGATAAAGATGACTTAAAATAATATACAACAAATACCATACTGAATGATGAAATATTAGAAGATATGGATGCTCACTATCCCCACCTCCAATCCAGACTACTGGAATGCCCAATAGGGAAATAAGACAAACAGGACAGGCATAAGGATTGGAAAACAAGACAAATTTGGTTTTGTACAAGCAGAGACTAGAAAAGTATACAGAATGATCAAGGAAATCTTAAATTATTAGTATTAAAATGACAGGTTGCTGCTTATCACATGACAACACAAAAGTCAATTACGTATCTATATATCAGCGTAGTTAGAAAATGAGAATATAAGCCATTTATAATGGTCCAAAACTATACTGTATAACCAGTCTAATAGGTTATACAAGATAAAACTTTACTGAAAGTAATTTTAGCATAGAGAAATGTGCTCTATACAAGTATATGAGTCCAGATTATAAAGATATTAATTCTTCCCCATTCTAATTTTATACTTCAATGTAATTCCAGTCAAACTCCTGATAGGGTGTTTTGTCTGGAATCTGACAGATTTACTATAAAATATATAAGGAAGATCAAAGGGACAAGCATAGGCCAAAACAAATTAAATAACCAGGGTGGGGAGGGAAGATACCTGCCCTACCAGTTTTAAAAAAATTGTTATTAATAACCCAGTCAAGAAATGGGCAGTAGACATGAACAGACATTTCTCCAAAGAAGACATCCAAATGGCCAACAGACACATGAGAAAGTGCTCAACATCACTCGGCATCAGAGAAATACAAATTAAAACCACAGCGAGATACCACCTTACACCAGTCAGAATGGCTAAAATCAACAAGTCAGGAAATGACAGATGTTGGCGAGGTTGCGGAGAAAGGGGAACCCTCCTACACTGTTGGTGGGAATGCAAACTGGTGCAGCCACTCTGGAAAACAGTATGGAGATTCCTCAAAAAGTTGAAAATGGAGCTACCCTACGACCCAGCAATCGCACTACTGGGTATTTATCCTAAAGACACAAAGGTAGTGATCCTCAGGGGCACGTGCACCCGAATGTTTATAGCAGCAATGTCCACAATAGCCAAACTATGGAAAGAACCTAGATGTCCATCAACAGATGAATGGATAAAGAAGATGTGGTATATATATACAATGGAATATTATGCAGCTATCAAAAGAAACGAAATCTTGCCATTCGCAACGACATGGATGGAACTGGAGGGTATTATGCTGAGCGAAATAAGTCAATCAGAGAAAGACAATTATCATATGATCTCTCTGATATGAGGAACTTGAGGGGCAGGGTGGGGGGTCGTGGGGGGTAGGGAGGGAAAAATAATGAAACAAGATGGGATGGGGAAGGAGACAAACCATAAGAGACTTCTAATCTCATAAAACAAACTGAGGGTTACTGGGGGGTGGGAGGGTAGGGATAGGGTGGATGGGTTATGGACATTGGGGAGGGTTTGTGCTTTGGTGAATGCTGTGAAAGATGTAAGCCTGATGATTCACAGACCTGTACCCCTTGGGCAAATAATAAAAAAAAAATTAAAAAAAAATTGTTATTAAGTTCTAGAAATTAAGACAGTTTAGTTACAACACAGGAAGAGGTAAATAGAGCAATGGAAAAGAAAAGAGAAACACAACCACGCATCTAAGGAAACTTTACTTTTGACAAAGTATTATAGATTAATACGGGAAGACTGAAACATTCAATATGTAGTGCTAAGACAACTGATTATCCATATTGAAAATAATAAAGCAATCTTTACCTCCCACCACATCCAAAAAATAATATATTTCAAGATTAAAGAACCAAATGTGAAAAGTAAACCTTAAAACACTTCTAAAAATATAAAGTGGAGCATCTTTATGACTTGAAGAAAGAGTTTTTTTAAACAAGACATTAAAAGAGTAAAAATCATAAGGAAAAGACCACTAAACATGACTACGTTCAAATTAAGAACATGAAACAGAAAGTGAAAGATAAATTACAGGCAAGGAAGGATAAGGTATTTGCAATGCATCTTACCATCAAAAGACTAATAACTACAATATACAAAGAACTCCTACAAATCTATACTCAATCTTCTCTCCTAATATTAGGTATGTGTGAAAGGTGTGAAAAGTCTCCATTTTTTGTTTCCATTTTGAAAAATAAATATTTAGTTTCTCTGAGACTATCCTTTTTCTCTTTTTTGTTATTTGCAACACAGAATTCTAACGCTGATTTGAATAATATTAGAGCTGTTGAAAAATATTTTAAAATTAATGGTTTAACAGTTTAATGATTATAAAATAACTGTAGAAATTTTGTAAAAGTATTAAAATACACATTTGAAATATTAAATAATTAAAATGTTAAAATTAAAAAGAGGGGCGCCTGGGTGGCTCAGTCACTAAGGGTCTGCCTTTCGCTCATGTCATGATCCCAGGGTCCTGAGATCCAGGCCCGCATAGGTCTTCCTGCTCAGCAGGAAGCCTGCTTCTCCCCCTCTTCCATTCCCCTTGCTTGTGTTCCCTCTCTTGCTGTCTCTCTGTCAAATAAATAAGTTTTTAAAAGAATCTTTAAAAAAAATTAAAAAGAAACAAATATAGAGCAAGGAAAATCATGAATAATCTTTCATGCATATAAACATCCTTGTTAATATTTTGGAATTCTTCCTATGCTTTGTTTCCATTATTATATACAGAGACGTACATATACACTATGACATGTGATATACATATACATACGTACATACTCATGACAAGTCAGATCTAAAGTGAGGGCAAGTCATTCCAGTGACATCCATCAATTTGGAGATGCAAGCTTACATTTAAAAAGGTTAGGTCTGAGAACACTGACTGGGAAAATCATTCTTGGAGCAACCAATGAATCACTTTTGGAGGCAGAGACTAGGGGGAAAATAAGAGTGAAAACTAAATGCTGGAATAAAGACTATATTGAGATGTTGGATTAAAGAACTCTCTAAAAAAGAAAAGGCACAGAGAATGGAGAATGGGGATATTGAGGAAGAATTTCAAGGAGAGAAATGCTCAAGTGCTAAAGCCATCGAAGGAGAGCACTTAAGGAGAGTAAGTGCTAAGAAAAGACAATCAAGAGGGTTCTGGTGAAAATATCAGACTACTAGAATGCAAAGAAAGTGGGAGATAAAGGCATGTGTGTGGACCATCTAGTCAACAAATGTAGGAGAAAAGAGAAGGTGACAAGTTAGTGGAAATGTTTTTCAAGATGGGAGAAATCGGTTTAGATCTGGGGAATGAAGCCCAACACACTGAAGACTAAAGATGCTGGAAAAGAAGAAAATGAGGACACAAAAACCTGAAGGCAGTGGGAGACAATGAAGTTGGGAAAAGGGGAAACATGATTCATGGTCTAACAGAGGAGAAAAGAATTGGGTGTTTCAAGGTGATGATGACAGTGGGAACCTTCGGGAGGTAAACCTGGTGGTTAGTACCAAGACCTGGCATAGAACAAAATTTTATTTAAATCAAGAAGCATCTCCATTAAGCNGTGATGATGACAGTGGGAACCTTCGGGAGGTAAACCTGGTGGTTTAGTACCAAGACCTGGCATAGAACAAAATTTTATTTAAATCAAGAAGCATCTCCATTAAGCTGTATTTGAGAGCTTACTAGAAATAAAAAAACAAATCCCTCATTACGTCTTTGCTTCAAGTCATTCATGGCATGAGAACCAAGACAAGTATTTGAGTGACATATCATAAAAACTGATACTAGGGGGAATTTTTAAAACAACTTAACCGCTGACCCAAATAGACTGCCAAGCTCTTGTTTCCTTAAAAGTAGGAAAATCTTGATTTATTTTAACATTATCCTTTGCTATAAAAGTGTGTATCCACACTATTAGTGAAAACTGCATGTGATGAATGTTTCTTTGCGACATGCTCAATTGAGCAATTGCTAGTTTAACACACAGGATTAAAAGCAAAACAATTCAAGGTGAAATAATCCAGCTCATGTTTTCCTAAACATCTGTTATTAAACANTTCTCTCTCTGTGTCAAATAAATAAATAAAATCTTTAAAAAAAACAAAAAACAAAAAAAAAAACATTATCCTTTGCTATAAAAGTGTGTATCCACACTATTAGTGAAAACTGCATGTGATGAATGTTTCTTTGCGACATGCTCAATTGAGCAATTGCTAGTTTAACACACAGGATTAAAAGCAAAACAATTCAAGGTGAAATAATCCAGCTCATGTTTTCCTAAACATCTGTTATTAAACAAGGAATGTGATGATTCATGGTACTGGTATTAAGTTATACTGAGGTTGTTCCTCTGTCTCAGAGAAGTAGGGCTGGGCTGTCACTGTGATTTTCTAAATTCCTTCAACATCCAAGCTCCACACTCTCCTCACCTATCAAAAGTCAGCCCCACCTTGAGTGACGCCAAGATAGAACCCGAATTAGACTTCTTTGTGCCACAAACTCAACAAACTGGAGAAACAAGAATACTTACTGACCTCTTTAATTATTCCTTAAAAAAGAGATCTAAAATTTATGAGTAATAAATTTTTTTAAAAAGGTTATGTTCTAAGTATATGCATAACCAAAGCCTATGACTGAAATATTTGGAACCTCTGAAGTGGTTTTCAACTTCAAATACAAACATTTATTGGAAACAAAGCTAATTAGCTTTGTTATAAACGGTGTGTGAAGAGTTAATAATGATTTGAGGAAGTAAAGCTGGCAAAGATTTTCATTTGACTGTGGATTTACAAAATGTTCAACAATTCCACTTTCTGAAATAGCTTTTATCTTCCTGTAGGTTAAAATAAATTAGTAAGTTAAGTGTGAATGTCTTTGAGGTAATATCAAAGCAGTGCCATTAGAGGGAAACTGGGAATTATTACTCTCAGAAGTGTTTGGAAAATGATTGTCAAAAATGAAGGCACAAAGAAATTGCTATACCCACATTCTTCCACATTCCACGGATGTTTCTTCTATTTGCTTACACGAACCATTTGCTCTTTGGCACACCCCCCCAGCAACACTTGCAGATCTCCTAGGTGTTCTTAATATTAAGCATTTAACTCTCCAATTATTTCAAACTGCCTCCACAAAGCATTTCTTTTCTCAATCTTCAAAGGTTTCTTTTTTTTTTTTTAAGATTTTATTTATTTATTTGACAGAGAGAGAGATCACAATTAGATAGAGAGGCAGGCAGAGAGAGAGGAGGAAGCAGGCTCCCTGGTGAGCAGAGATGATGCAGGACTCGATCCCAGGACCCTGAGATCATGACCTGAGCCGAAGGCAGAGGCTTAACCCACTGAGCCACGCAGGCACCCCTCTTCAAAGGTTTCTTATTCTCAAGTTTCTCCTCAAATTTCATTTAATTTTAAATTCTTTATCTTTACCTTCTAAACTCTGTACTTCCTTCTTCTGTTCCAATTATCAGTAATGACTTGACTCTATAAGTCCCTGTATCTTTTGGCAATGACTATTAGATATTTTCTTAAAATGCTTGTGTCTCCCATGAGGTGCTATGGCTTCATGAGGGCCTTCCAGAGCAACACACCAGTGACCATGCTTTCCACAGTGGGGGACTGTGAACACTCAAATGCCTGCTTCTTCACCCATGGCCATGGTCATTCCAAATGACTTCACAATTTCTGGCTTTACCAGTCCTGGAATGACCCTGACTCCCCGCCCCTGTTCTATCAGTCCACGCCCAAAGTCAGCACTGTTCCCTGACAATCCAAAGGTGCACATCCAGCATTCAGGCCAAAGCTCTCGTTCTTTGCATCAAAGCCCCAGCTTCCCAGGCCCCTTCTGATTTCATTTCCTTGCATCATCAGTCCAGTCTGCATGGGCCATCACTTCAACCACCCCTCACCTTTCATCTCGAGCCGTTCACTCTCTTCCGTTGTCTCACTGCCTACACCCTTCATTTCCAGCCAGGCCAGCTGTCACTGCTATCCCAAGACTGAGTCATGGTCTCTGACCTCTGCTGGCCCCTCAACCGTGCCTGGCAGTCTCTACTCATGTTCCCAGTCATTTCCTCTCCTTTGCCCTCAGTAGCAATTCTACATCATCACCTCTCCATAGAATCTTCACCTCTTCCTCAAGTGGCAATCTCAGTGCCCACTTAGAAAATGAAGCTGCCTTCCAACCTCAAACTTATCTCTATACATGACTACATAGTTCCTCCTCTGGGGGGGTGGGGAGCTCCCCATTAGGGTGCCTTGAATTCCATCCCTCCCTCCCCACCCTCGCAGCAGCAGAGCCCTCCATTCACCTCCTTCTCCTCCTGGTATCTTCAGAGGCTCCCCTAGGCAAATAAAGATGCTTAATATGTTCCCATTTTTTAAAAATGGCATATATTAAAAATTACAAATATCTGTAGAGTATAGTTACCTCTCCACTACATACTGAATATAGTGGTCTACTCAATTTTCATTATATTACTTTATGTTGTCAGTACCTTCCCTCCCTGGTCCAACTTATTGTAGACACTGATGCTCATTCCTGTTGCTTCAACTCTAGCAAGTTCCTCAGCCAAGCTTCTGACCTTCCTATGTCTGGATCTAGAGGGCCACCCGCTGGCTCTCCAAGTTGAAGCTTTCTTACATCTGCAACTCTGATCACCAGCTCCTAGCTTAGTTTCAGTTTGTACACCCAGTATCTATACTCCAGGGACGTCAATGAACACGCAAGGAACACTGGTTACTCTGGTGGAGTCCACTTTAAGCCCCACTCTCGTTTATAGTTTCCTCTCATTTTCCTTCTTTTTTTTTTAAAGATTTTTTTTTAAATTTTATTTGACACAGAGAGAGAGCTTACAAGTAGGCAGAGAAGCAGGCAGAGAGAGGAGGAAGCAGGCTTCCTGCTGAGCAGAGAGCCCGACGTGGGGCTCGATCCCAGGACCCTGAGATCATGACCTGAGCTGAAGGCAGAGGCTTAACCCACTGAGCCACCCAGGCTCCCCCTCTCATTTTCTACTAATCTCCAACCAACCTCTCATCAAATCTATGAACAAACACTCATGCTGTAACAGGTGATTCATTACATTTACTACTTATTTTAAGTAGTTTCAAGTGTTAAAACTGAATTCTGAAATTCACACACCTCTTTCAGTGGGTTAGTAAACAATACTGTTCCAGACTCTATAATATTTCATAATTATAGATTCTATGTAACATGAATGCTACAGGATTTATCCTCAGAGAAGACTGCCATTTTAAGAGTAAACTATTTGAGCTGCTCAATTAAAAAAAAATCAAGAAAAAAAGGTTAATATCAGGTAATAATATGCTGGAAAATCAAATCTTGAACAAATATTTGGGGATTCTGGGGATTCCAAATGTGCTGGTTTCTACCAGATAAGTTTCTGACTTTCTCATTTATACCAACCAAAGGAACTGAGTCTATGTTAAAAAATGATCCAAAACAAATCAGAAAACATACAAAAATAGAGGTACATTTATATATTGTATATTCTGAAATGAAAACTAAGAAACTATGGCATGTTAAAACCAACTGGTATTAAAGTATTTTCTCATGAATGTGTATCACAGCAGTACTTAATAACTTTGGAAAGCAGGGGCACCTGGGTAGCTCAGTCAGTTGAGTGTCTGACTCTTGGTTTGGCTCAGATCACAATCTCAGGGTCATGAGATAAAGCCTCACGGCAGGCTCCATGCTCAGTGTGGAGTCTGTCTGAGACTCATTCTCCCTCTGCCCGCCCCTCAAAATAAATAAATAAATAAATAAATCTTTTAAAAAAATAACTTTGAAAAGCAGTTATCAGATACCCATCTGCACACGATGTCCAAAAATAATAAGTACAGCTCTTCCTTGACTTACAGTAGGGTTATATTCCTGATTAAACACATTGTAGATTGAAAAGATCATAAGTCAAAAATGCACTTAGCAAACCTAACCTAGAGACGCCTGGGTGGCTCAGTAGGTTAAAGCCTCTGCCTTCGGCTCAGGTCAGGATCTCAGGGTCCTGGGATCGAGGCCCGCATCGGGCTCTCTGCTCAGCGGGGAGCCTGCTTCCTCCTCTCTCTCTGCCTGCCTCTCTGTCTACCTCTGNTAAACACATTGTAGATTGAAAAGATCATAAGTCAAAAATGCACTTAGCAAACCTAACCTAGAGACGCCTGGGTGGCTCAGTAGGTTAAAGCCTCTGCCTTCGGCTCAGGTCAGGATCTCAGGGTCCTGGATCAAGCCCCACATCAGGCTCCCTGTGCAGGGAGACTGCTTCCTCCTCTCTCTCTGCCTGCCTCTCTGTCTACCTCTGCCTACTTGTAATCTCTCTGTCAAATAAATAAATAAAATTACAAAAAAAAAAAACAAAACAAACCTAACCTACTGAATATCACTGTTTAGCCTAGCGTATCTTAAATGTGCTCAGAACACTCACAGTAGCCCACGGTTGGGCAAAATAACCTACCACAAAGCCCATTCTATAATAAAGTGCTGAATCTCTCCTGTAATTTATTGAATACTGTACAGAAGAGGAAGAACAGAATGGATGTATAGGGACGGAATGGTTGCAAGGGCATTGGTTGTTTACTCTCCTGATCATGTGGCTGACTGAGCACTGTGGCTCGCTGTCACTACCCAGCATCACGAGAAAGTAGTGTATTGCCAGCCTGGGTAAAGATCAAAACTCAAATGTGAAGTATGTTTCTACTGAAATGCACATCACTTTGCACCACTGTAAAGATGAAAAATTATTACGCTGAGTCATCGTAAGTTGGGGACCGTCTGTATGTAACCTAACATAAACAACACTGACCCAGTCCAAGATAGAAAATGATATGCAAGACATACTTAACACATTCATCATCTGGAGAAAAAGTCAAGAAGGGCAAAGCCTGACGCTGGAATCCTTTCCTAAATGACACTCTTGATGACTCGGTAGCTCTAATTAGGCTGTTCTTCTGCCCTGGTCCAAAATACACCTAAATAGGAGAAAGTAAATGGAAAACATTTCTCTTTATCAGGGAAAAAAATCTAATTATCAGATGACAAATCTAATGCTATACTAAAACAGTTTAGATGAATTAAAATACGGCCTTGCCTCAAAGCATGAGCATGTTTTTCCAATCTCACTACACCTTGCTAACATTTTCAAGCGAGAAAAAATTCAACACTTACAAGCCATTTAAAATTATAGTCCATTTTGGGCGCCTGGGTGGCTCAGTGGGTTAAAGCCGCTGCCTTCGGCTCAGGTCACGATCCCAGGGTCCTGGGATCGAGGCCCGCATCGGGCTCTCTGCTCAGCGGGGAGCCTCCTTCCTCCTCTCTCCTCTCTCTCTGCCTGCCTCTCTGCCTACTTGTAATCTCTTTCTCTGTGTCAAATGAATAAATAAAAAATCTTAAAAAATAAATAAATAAAATAAAATAAAATTATAGTCCATTTTAAACATTCTGCTGTGAACACAGAACATACAGTGGAAGCCAAAGGTGAAACAGGTTTTTAAAATGTAAGTAGTAGCAACAGTAGAATACTGAATTATGTAATTTCCAAAATGTTGAAAATGAATTTTCATGCCAAAATAGTAGGAAAATGCCACTGATTATGAGTTATCTATATAAAATGCAGTAACCCAAAGTATATAGTTGGATCAAAAGGAAAAAAATAGAATATGTTAAAGGCTAGTTTACGGTTTTCATTCTCTAATTACAATAAATCTTTCAAAATTTAGTGCATAACAGAAAATGGGGAAACAAAGTTAATAAATGCTTACAAAGGTGGCTCAGGTTATAACAAACATGGAAACGAATACCAAAACATAATTTTAAAAAGATCATGAGCTAAAACCCTGTCTGGTATACAGGAATACAGCTAGTTTTAAAGAATTTCAACAAGGTTACTTAAAAAAGACAAAAAACGAAAACCACCAACAAAAAAGCTTGACTTCTGGTAACACAGAAGTCCCTAACAGAAGGGCAGAAGCACTTTTGTTTTTCATCCCAAAGAATAAAACAGAGCCTCCACTATCAGATCTCCAATCATCAAAGCTCTTCACTTAGAAATCACCTTCCAACAAGCAGAGTGGCTCAAAAGTCCACTCTGCTCTAGGCAGCATCTCTCCAAATATCAACCACTTCCAGCAATTTGAACATCCAAAATAACTTCAAATTATAATGGGTTTTCCACTTTTGTTTCCACGTGGAAGTCCTTGTACCAATTCAAGTAGAGTTACCGTGGGTGACCACTAGGGAGCATGAAGTTTTTAGCCAAGGAGGACCCCAGCAGATGGCCTTGTTCCAGCTGCCACAGTGCACTTGCTAGAAAGCCCTGCCCCCATGTGGCCGGCTGCACGATTGTGTAGCCAGGAGTAACCCAGGCCACGGATTGGGGCAGTGGATTATTCCGCTCTAAAATAATCCTGTGAAGTGCCCACCTCTGGCTGTTGGAGATTCTGCCTCCTAGGCAGAAACTCTACCCTTTCCAGGATCAGTGCCCTGGACAACGTGAACATGCAACAATTAACTATAAGGACACGTGCTGTATCTGCCTGGGCCCTACTGAGGTTCTCACGTGTGGCTTCTGCCAACAGGAACATTCACGTTCTGAGACAATGCTGAGGCCTAGTTTCAATGACATCTTTCCTGGTCACAGCTATATTTGGCTGGTAATGCTTCACTACATATGATCTTTTAGTTACTATTAAAATTGTATATAAAGGTCACATACAACTTTCTTTGATCCTGGGGCAAATGGGCATCTCAGTGCTTTGGGCTTTTGGTATTCCTTCTGTGTCTGGTACCCCCTCTGTGGTCTTGGACCCTTCCTTCCTGGCCCCGGCTACCTGGGGTCCATCCTGGATGCTCCCATCCTCTCTGGCTCCCACCCCATGCACTTTCCAAGGTAGGACTGTTTCCCAAGCCCGTACTGTCTCTCAGTCTCGGGGGGAGGCTTTCAGTGCCTCTGAAGGGGAAAGCTAGCTCAAATAATCTGGAAATAGCGCTGTTGTTCAAGCTCATTATACTGACTCTCAGAGTGGAACTGCTGAACACACGCGGAATGTGAGGGACATCCAGAACAAACAGGCTACAAGGAGATCTGGGAAAGACTGGGTCTTGTGACAGCACCCGGAGTAGGCTCTGAGGAAGGAGTCTTCCTGCAAGCTATGAAGTCATCACTGAAGAAAAATCAATATTTCATGGCCTCACTGGTTACAGGAATGAAAACAGGAAAGCACCAAGGAAATGGAAGGATTCCTTTCCTCCTGGGTCTACCTTCTCAGGCCCCCCAGAGCCAGGGTGAAGAGCAGGAGCACTCGCTGTGTGTGGTCCACAATCCACCTCTCCGCCAGGTGTAGTCAGTCTGCACTGAATGTTAGCTACTATGACACATGCGGCTTCCCCAAAATAGAACATGTTAGAGAGATGGCAAACAACACGTTCTGAGACTTCTGCTTCTGTTCTAATGCTCAGAAGTCACGTCATGACCAGATGAGTTAACATGCTCTCATCCAGAAACACAATGATGACTGTTTCAAAGAGAAACGCGACCAGTTTTCTCCACGTTGAAAATTCTGTGTGTGTGCGCCCATAGACACACACAAACACTGGGTTATCTGTTACATTCTTCAGAGGTTATTTATTCTGCTCCATAACAAGTGAGGAAATCTAACAACTCCGCCCACTAAGTGAAAAATGATGAAATAATATAAGACTGTCTCTGAGAACCTGAAGCAGATCCATTTTAGCTAAAGAAGAATTGTTTCCATACATTTACTCATTCAGCACACATGAATATATTCTTTTTATTTCTGTATTTTCAACCTCCTCTGGCCTGCCGGCCCCCCCCATTACCTTTGGCTAATGTCACCGACCACCTCCAAATGTCCCCTCCCCACCTTGTGCTGCTCACCACCACAGGCACAGCACCCAGAGGGTGAGTTCCACCATCATGTGCCCCATTCACAGATTTGGGGGGGGGGGCGTAACTGTCAGAAATGTAACATAACTGTCAGAGTCCATGACGTCAGCTCTGTAGATTTCAAAGTGCTGATGGCTCTCTTTGTTCTGTGTTTGTATAAAAAAATTGCATTATTCCTCCTCACAAGATAAAAAAACAAAGGAAAAGATAAGCTCTAGTTCTTGCTGCTCAAATGACCTTCTCTGCCCTCGGGCAGGTCCAAGTTGCTTTGCCCTCTCCTGGCTATGTGAGGCTACATGTATCTGTTGATCACTCACTCCCTTCTGGAAACTGCCCTCCTCAGCTTCTCTAACATCTATCCATGAACTTCTCTAGCTTACTGCTCTACTTTATGACTGTCCTTGAACTTGAGTTCTCTGGTTCTGTGGTATTAGCCCTCTTAGTTCACAAAGTCATCATAGGGGCCAAATCTTTTTTTCTCCCCCAGATGAAATGCTATGTGACTCTTCCACCTTCCAGTAGAACAGATGAATCAGAGCTACTTCTGCTGGAGAGGAGGATAGGGGCCCAAGACACACCTAGCCCAGGCCCAGGCATCTCTGCAGAGCTTTGGGATTCAGAACAAACTGTAGTGTCCTTCCACACCCCTGGTAGTTTTCAGCTCTGTCTCCACTCCTGATTCTGTTCCTTCAACCTGATGACCTCCTCCCTACTTTCTCCCCAAAGTCAGATATGTCCTTCCCAGATCTAGTTCAAGGGCAACCTTCTTGTGATTCTTTGCTGTAACAGGCTGAGATGAGCGCTCCATAGTCCAGGGAGGTACCCTGGACTGGCTCCACCTTTGTCCACAGTTTATGTTTCTGCTTGCTGTACTAGATTGGACCATCAGAACAGCAGACGAGATGATGGTGGTGGTGGTGGTATGTGAAAAATAGGAAGGAGAGGGGTCCCAGATGAACCTCAAAAGAGGCCTGCATATGTTCTGACTGTGGGGCTGGTGCCTTGATCTGCATGAAGAGAAGCAAGGATGTGGCTGGAGACAGGGAGAGGACAGTGGCTGGCTGCTCTCCAGCCCAACCAACAAGGATGGAATCTAAGCCCGCCTGAGAAAGAGAGGCAAAATCAAAGAACTGCTTTCAAAACAGACTATGAAATATGTGTTAAGGTAGAATACTGAAGATCCCATATTCTTTTTTTTAAAATAATACTTCTCTATTGTTTTCATTAAGATTTAAATTTCTAAAAGGCCTATCTATATTTTCTATTCAGTTTTGATGAATAAATTCCTGCCTAAAATCAGAGCCAATAAACTTCTCAAGCAGCAGTTGCTAGTGAAAAGAAAGTAAAGAAGGGAGATATTGGCATAGGTGTAAGATAGAGACAAAATTCTGACCTGCAGAACCAATCCAAAATGCCTGTTAGATAAATGTGGAGGCTGACAACACTCATAGGAATAGACAGCTTACAGCCACTATGCTTATAATCTTTTAAAAAAACAAGAGCCCTTGCAAGGCTATCTGTAAGAGTCCCTTAGACACATCTGGATATTCAATTTCAGGAAGACAGTAACCATTAAGGGCAAACCATCTACTACTGGTCATTTGTCAATTAGCAAACTGGATTCAGATTGGCCTCTGGAAGTCCTATAAATAGCCAGATTCCTTTGTCCTGCACAAGAGCCTCAAAACTCTACCTGATTGCCCTCACTTTGGAAAATTAATGAGGGTGATAATTCTGGTAGATTCCTGTACCTAGAGCAATGTGTATCCTCAGGGAGGATTGGGAGTGAGCCACAGCTCGCTCCTATGTCCAGTTCACTGACACCTAAGCCAATAAGGTGGCCAGATACTCAGTGAACTGGGACTAGTGAGGGCAGGTCCTCTGTTCCTGCCAAGAACGCATGACCTGAATCTAGTCATGAGAAACACTGACTGGCTCCAGTTGAGGATTCTTAAAACTGTGAAGGACAAAACAGGACACCTAAAACCAGTGCATGTTCCTGGATGAAATCCTGCACCAGAAAGGAAAGAGAGACACCACTGGGACAGTAGTGAAGTTAGGATGGGAACTGCAGATTGGACTGTGTCATCGTGTCAGTGTTGATTTCCTGATTTGGTGGAGAATTACCTTGCTTGGGGGAACTTAAACACTTCAAAATTTAGGGTTTGTGGGACATCATCTCTACAGTTTGCTCTCAGAAGATTCAACAAAAGACTAATGATAATGGGTGTGTACACCTGTACCTCCACCACCTCCACCTTCATCACCACCTCTACCTCCATCACCACCATCCCCGCTACCACCATCACCACCATCCCTGCCACCACTTCTACCCTCAATACCACCTCTACCTCCATCACCACCACCAGTATCACCAACATCCCCGCCACCACCACCACCATCATCCCCGCCACCACCTCCATCACCACCTTCACCTCCATCACCACCATCACCACAACCAGTATCACCACCATCTCCCTCACTACCATCACCACCATCCCCACCACCACCTCCACATTCATTACCACCTCTACTTCCATCACCACCAACACTGCCACCAGTATCACCACCATCCCCAACACCACCTCCACCTTTATCACTACCTCTACCTCCATCACCAATACCACCACCTTCACCTCCACTACCACTGCCAATACCTCTAATGGCACCACAATATCTACTTTGGCTATTCCAAAAGTGTCCCCCTTATTTCTTGGTATTTAGGCATCTTTCCCCTAAGAAAAGTCAACAGAGTGAGTTGGTCACTTTACCTGACTCTACCAAATGAGTTACATCATTGGATATCTTTTCTTACTTCTTAATATCCACTATTTTAATATTTAATGGTCTCTAAGCTTTTCTCTACTGAGTTGCCACAGTCAGTCCATGAAATAAAATAATCGGTTAACCACCAATCAACCAACAAATACTGAATGAGCATAAAATCTGTCATGCTCAGCATTCAGAGGAATATAAAAGACATGTTCCCTGTCTCTGAGAAACTGAAGCCCATGACACAATCAGGAACAAAGCATGCACTAAGAGTTGAGGGCACAGTGAGGAGATTTGCTGGCAGTCTTGGGGCCAACACCTACAAATGACAAAGAGATTTGTAAAAGTGAACAGAAAGATGCCCATGTCACTAGAGCTCAGGATGGAAAGAACAGCTGTTCACCCAGAGCACAGGGGCCCCCATTGCTCACTACTGTTTCTTCTAGGTTCTCATACCGATGGTGAGGTGGGCAGTGGTGGTCAAGTGGGAGTGAGAAAGGGGAGAAGTGGCCGGCCCCTCCCAAAAAAATGGGAGGCTTGGTTAACTTGGTCCCTTCACATGTTCACCTTCCATCATTTTCTCACCTTGCAGTTCCCAGCTCCTTATTCACCAGTAAGGCACCCCATCATGCCAAGAAGAAAGCAAACTTGGTAAGTGTTCAAAGTCAAATAGATATTTAGTTTTAAAACGGGGCTCCAGAATCTCTCAGTGTCCCACAGATCTCACGGAGAAGGTCTCGAAGGGTAGAGGGAGAAGGAGAAAATTTCTATCACCAATATCTCTAAAGCTTAGAAATATTTTCTATGAATGTATATGGAGACTCCTCTTTATCAGGAGAAAAAAGTAACTTTTCAAATGTGAAAAAGTGCTGATCATTAAAAAAACCCCACAGAACTACCTTATACTCAGCACCAGTGAAATGTGACTTATTAGCCCAGAAATGTACACAAATGTAATACTCCAAATAGTATCTTATTATCACATATTTTTCCTCTAATGGCAAAAAAATCCACTGAAGATTTTGAAATGTATCGTTTTTCCCTAATGGTTCTTGGTGACGACTGAAGCTGTTTCTCATCCAAGGCTAAGGGAACACAGCCATAAACTATTAACTGGTTCACTGTTTCTCTTTATTGTGCATAAAACTTTTTGTAGTATTTTTCTGTTGGCAGAAAGAGAAAATTAGCAATCTAGATTTACACCCACAAAGGAGGAAATAAATTGCGTAAGTCTATATTCAGGATAGCCTCCCCCCACTGAATGAATCCTACTCAACTGGCTCTATTTTTCTGTTTTAGGAAGGATGTATAATCAAGAGAAGCTGTAAAATTTCAAGCAATCTGTTGAATTTTTAAATTATCACTAAAAATGTTTTAACTATACACTTAGAATCTGAGAGGGAGGAAGAGACAGGCATCGATGCCACCTGATCACTCCAAACAGGCAATGACACAGAGTGAAATGGAACATCTAAGCATATAAACACCATTAACTAGGTCCAAAGACAAATGGTCACTTTTCTTCTTCATATTGATTATCAATATATCACTCCACTACCTCGAGGGAAAAAAAAGAACTTGTCACTTGGTTTTATAGCATTTTACCCACAAAAACGTGTTGAAGAAAGGCTTAGGTTTTCCAGGCAAAACATGTGTTCACTACAGACTTGTCCAGTCCAGGCCTTGCCTAAGAAAATTGTGCCACGGATCTCTGGGACATTGTCTCATGTACTAGCGAGACTGGATGGATTCCAGTCTCCTCCAGTGAACTAGGAAGTCAGTCATTTATGCTGCAGGGTTTACAAAATGAACTAGAATGCCCATCCCATTTAATCCCCACAGAGAAAGCTGAAACAATCACCTCTCCCCAGGAGTGAAATGGCATCAATCTGACGCCTGGGACCAAAGCCAACCATCTCAGCTGGAACCTGAGGTTTCTCAGCCAGAAATTGGGACCCTGAATACATAGCAAGTAGACCTCTTGCTCTGTTTGCTATATTTTTCCAAAAGCAATAAAAATTGTGTTCCTTCTTAAGCAAAGTGAAAAGTAAAATGTGAAAATAAAAATATACATGTTATTCTGTTGGTCATGCAAATTTGATATATGCACATGACTAGAGATAATGAACTAAGTTTAAGTTTAAATCTTCCTACTTTAAGGTTTGCCAGTTACTTTGGTAGTCAAAGGAAGCCATACATCTAATAAAAATTTTTAGATTCTAAAAATAGCATAAGACAGAATTTTCAGTTTTTTTGAACAAGAGATACCTGTGGTGGCTAACCTATTTCCTAAAGGGGATGAGAAGTATCTATACCTATGTAATTGACCATCATTTACCAAGTAATTGCCCTTTAGATATTGTGGCTAAGGCTTTAAAATGTGGTTTTCAATGATTACATTACAGTTAACTGTGTGAGAGAATCAGATCTGAATCCTTTTCTCCTCCTGTGAAAGTCTTCCCTAATCTACTTTTCAAGAGTAGCACTTCCTTGTTTCATTTATTTATTAATTTTTAAAGATTTTATTTATTTATCTGACAGAGAGAGAGAGAGAGAGAGAGAGCAAGCACAAGCGGGGGAACAGCAGGCAGAAGCAAAAGGAGAAGCAGACTCCCTACTGAGCAGGAAGTCCAACATGGGGCTTAATCCCAGGACCCTCAGATCATGACTTAAGCAGAAGGCAGATGCTTAACTGACTGAGCTACCCAGGTGCCCCAGAACTTCCTTCTTTTAAAAAAGACAGAATTTAAGAATTGGAGGGGAAAACATCCTTTTTGTCTTCATGCTAAAGATGTTGAATGCCCATATGTATTTTGAATATTACAATATTAATTACCGTAACTTACAGTAGACAGTGGGAGTAGCCAAGCTGTTAGGCTCTTTTTAAAAATGTCTCTATTGTTTGGAAAAAAAATTTTTCACTATTGTTTGGAAAATCAGTTTATTGCTTTCCTAAAAATGGAACATGCTCATTGTAAAAATTTCTAAGAATCTAAAAATCTTCAAAGATTGATGTCCTACCACCCATGACTGCAAAGATCTGAGAAGGGAAAGGAACTCCAATTGCAACAAAAGTCTAACGATTGCAGTACTGTTGACCCTTGAATAGCATATTTTCAACTGATGGGTCTACTTATATGCAGGTTTTTTACAATGCGGTACCATAAATATGTTTTCTTTCCCCCTTATGATTTTCTTAATAGCATTTTTTTCTCTAGTTTGGCTTATTTTAAGAATAAAGTATGCAATACCTATAACATACAGAAGATGTGTTAATAGATTTTTGGTAAGGCTTCTGGTCAACAGTAGGCTATTAGTAGTTAAGTCTGGGTATGGGAGTCAGGTTATACATGCATTTTCAGCTGCATGGAGGGTGGACACCTCTAACCCCTGCTATCTTCAAGGGTGAACTATAATTACATTTCATTAGTATAGTCTCATTATTGAAAGAAACTGGATCTTCCATCAACCTCAACTTTTTTTTTTTTAAGATTTTATTTATTTATTTGACACAGAGAGAGAGATTACAAGTAGGCAGAGAGGCAGGGAGAGGAGGAAGCAGGCTCCCTGCTGAGCAGAGAGCCCGATGCGGGCCTCGATCCCAGGACGCTGAGATCATGACCTGAGCCGAAAGCAGAGGCCCCAACCCACTGAGCCACCCAGGCGCCCCCATCAACCTCAACTTTACCTCTCCTGCTTAAACTCAGTGTCAAATGCCTTCCTCCAGGGATGATAAGACACTTCACTTTTAAGATAAAGTCAAATAGGAAAGATCATCAAAAAGAAAGAAACTAGTTCTGCAGATGTTAACTGTACCTGGGTTGTGTTATTTTTTCCTCGCCTGAACCATGTACTCACTTGAGCCAGATCAACTCTTGCATGGCACAAAGAAGGGAATGAATTATCAATAAATTTTAAGACATATTTGTCATGATAAAAAGATAGCTCTATTTGCCAACTTTTCCTCACAGCTGAAATAATCTCTTTCTATTTCTGGGAAACTGGAAGCAATAGTACATGAAGCAAAGCTTTTTTTCTCTGTCATATTCTACAGATATTTTAACCTCTTCCCCAACCACAGAGACCGTGATTAAGCAAGCAAACATATTTTATGACATGCCAAATTTATGTTACTGGACTACCTTCCATAATGACAATGTTTAATTCCATAAAAAGAACCTAATAAAATTCCAATTTCCATTTTTACATTCCAAAAAGTAATTCAAATCTGCTTCTCAATTTCAGTGTTTCACTTTTGCAAAGCAATTCTCTTTATTTTAAACCATATTTGTTTTCTTTAGTCATTTTAATTTCTATGTTTACCTAGAAAAATATAGTCTTTTCTCAGTTATTGCTTAAATGTCTTCTGATAAGTCACATTTCACTTTCTGCTATCTTGCGTCATAAAGTGGTCAAGCACACTTTTAGACAAAATTGAGTGTAATTATTTTAATAAGAATAATTAAAAAATAGAGTATCCACGTTAACTGAACTTCTGTTTTCACCAATTACAGATAAAAGGTGCAGAAGTCCTATCCTCAAAAAAGAAAAGCTCTGTTACCATTGTTTGAAACAGGCACAGTCAGTGGTACTTTTATAAATCAGAAATTTTCAGAGCTCAAAGGGGAAAAATAAACACATCTGGTCTACTAAACAACTTAAATATCCATTAATTTGCCATAGAACCCTACAATACATAAATTTGAATAAAATCTTCTTACTGCAAAGAAAATTCGATTATATCCTTTATAGTACTGTAGTATCTCTTATGAACTAGGACAATATCATTAATAGCAAAGGACAGTGGGAACTGAAAGTGCCAGTGTTCCTGCTCCTCTAAAAACATGCATGAATGTATCATATACCCACGTGAAAACCTGTCAGCTGGCCTGGAAAAATATAAAAAGGATATGACCACTAATGTTAATCACTTAGAATAGAAAGAAAGCACCAATATTAACGGAATCAGGATCTGTCCTAAGAATATCTAAATAACTCTATTTTCTGGCGCTGCCAGGAAGGTGGATGTTTGGGGTTAATCAAACACTTAGATCTCCACTTACATTAATTTTCAGATTTGGAATTTTCTAAGAAGTTTACATTAATAGTCCACTGAACTTATTTCCACTTTTGTTGCAGAGTTCAGGAAGCATTTCTTTATCTTGGTCTTTGAATCAGAATCATTTATTCTAAATGTTTCATATGGATTATCAGTTAACAAAAGCATTCTGGTTGGTAACCTGTTGGATAAATCAATTTTTACTGCAAAAAGGTGCTCACGACAAAATAAGACTATTGTGTTTTTATGAAAATTAAAATAATGAAATCAAAATTTTCATATTCCTTGAAAATAAAAAAAAACCTACTGCTCAGTCCACTTACAGTGAGTTCACAGAAATCGATGCTATCAAGGCTTTTGCTTCTGTGCAGTCTCCCTTTTATTCTTCTTAAAGAAGGTTTTCCTTGGCTGACGCTAGAAGTAGCACCATTCGGATTTTCAGAGGATGGCGTTACCCTGTAAGAAGTGGAAAAAACTTAAAAGACGGATTTGCAGGTGGATATGTTTCTCAAGCATGAGACAAGTATTTACTTGAGGATAGCTCTGGAAATGTGCTCCTTTTTCAACCAAGAAGCAAAGAACCACTGTGGAGCTACCTCTGAGCAGATACCCTTTCTAAGTATTTCTTGTAGCTTGCTAGTTTAGAAATTTTTCTTGACAGGGCTCAAACATTTCTACATTAAGATTCACTAGAAGTCAATTCTGTGACCATCAAAGAAGCAATTAAAGCCAGACTGCAGTTTCCTAGGTAACTGGGAGGCATCTGCTCCCCTCTGGGTAGTTCTTTCTCAAGCGCTCAGCCCAGTGCCTGGCACACTCAGTGCAAGTCAGCTGTCATTGTGTACAACCACAAAACCGTTCGGCATGCTTTTTTTTTTTTTTTAGATTTTATTTATTTATTTGACATAGAGAAGGAGAGAGATCACAAGTAGGCAGAGAGGGGGAAGCATGCTCCCTGCTGAGCAGGGAGCCCAATGTGGGGCTCGATCCCAGGACCCTGAGATCATGACCTGAGCCAAAGGCAGAGTCTTTAACCCACTGAGCCACCCAGGCACCCCTTGGCATGCTTTTTTAAGCATGAACATAACTTTTAAAGATTTAAACATGACAGTCAACACTTAATTCAGCATGAGACAGAACCAAGAAAATACAGATAAGAGAAAATGGTAAATAATCTAAGGAATCTACATATATGCACAGTGGGGTACATGCTCATACACAAACACACACCCAAGACCATATGTGTTCAATTATTTTTGTGCCACTACTGCTGGCAGCCTCAGAAGGTGCCCTGGGAACCTGGGAGGAAACTGCTTAGTGGATTATCGTCTTAGAGATGACAAAGCCTTAAGTAGTAAGACTGATTTGTTAAGGGTGGCTTATGAAAATCAGTTTCCTTATTTTATGATCAGATTTCCTGCTTGTATACATTCCATGTTCGTATACTTTTCCAATAGCCTGACCTACTTAATATTTCATATTGAAAATGTTGTCTGAAAGTCATAGGTCTCTCATGGGGTGCCTGGGTGGCTCAGTCAGTTAGGCATCCAACTCTTCATTTCACCTCAGGTCATGATCTCAGGGTCGTGAGAATGAGCCCTGCAACAGGTTCAGGGCTGAGCATGGAGCCTGCTGAAGATTCTCTCTTTCTCTCCCTTTCCCTCTGCCCCTCCCCCTCCATGTGCTCTCTTTCTCTCTCTCTTTCTTAAAAAAAAAAGGTCTCTCATTGCTTGAAAAGGACACACTGAATGGACTAATAGCAAAGTAAATTTGATTTATGTAATAACAAGATGGGAATGAATACCATGAAATAGATATCACTACAGTTTAAAATAAAAGTACTATGTCACTATAGTCAGATTAAAAGAATATGAAAAGATGCAAAAATGAAAAGTAAAGCCTCTCTCTCCCCCCTCATCACAAATCCCCATCCCCTTCCCCAAAGACAATCACCACCAATGGTTCTTTGTATAACCTCCCAAACAAATGTTCATGCTTATCTATGTATGTGTTAATCTCCTTTTGAAACTTTTTAGCAAACTGACCAAACTGTTCACATTGTCCTACATCTCATTTTTTCACATAATAATATACTTGAAGCTCTTCCCATAGTAACCTAGATCCATTTCATTCTATTTTTTTAAAGATTTTATTTTTCAGTCATCTCTATATCCAATGTGGGGCTTGAACTCATTGTTTCATTCTTTTTAATGGCTAAACAGTATTCCATTGTACAGCCATACCACAATTTATCTAACCACTCCCCTACCAATGGGCATTTAGTTTTCAAATGTTTGCTATCAAACTATAAAGCAATGAACATATTTGACATCTCTGGGTACAAACATAGTATTTACTTAAGAAAGAGAACTAGAGGGGCACCTGGGTGGCTCAGTGGGTTAAAGCCTCTGCCTTCGGCTCAGGTCATGATCTCAAGGTCCTGGGATGGAGCCCCAGCATCCGGCTCCCTGCTTAGCAGGGAGCCTGCTTCCTCCTCTCTCTGCCTGCCTCTCTGCCTACTTGTAATCCCTCTCTCTGTTAAATAAATAAATAAAATCTTAAAAAGAAAAAAAGAGCACTAGAAGGAAAATACAGAGTCAGAGGTTTCTGGGTGTTGCTAAGTACTACCTTTCAAAAAGGCTTTCCCAATTTACGCTTCCACTGACAGTAGAGAAAAATGTTCATGTGGGGGTAGGCGTGTCCTTAAATGGAAGGGTGACTTTATTATTTGATTTCCTTTTATGACTCAACTCCTCTGTGTCCTTCATTATATTTGTCTTGCTGAAGGGCTGACTTCTCTTAAAAGAAATGATTTACGGAGTTCCCCACCACGAACATGGATTTGACAATGGATCTTTATATATTAGTTTTTTTCTTTACATATTCCAAATCTGTTTTATTAGGTGCCTTAACGTTTGTAACTCATATCTTTTCTTTTATTCCTATTTTATTATTATGTTCAGTTAGCCAACATATAGTACATCATTAGTTTTTGATGTAGTGTTCAACGATACATTAGTTACGTGTAATGCCCAGTGCTCATAAATTTTAGGGATTTAAACTTTTATCACATTTAAAGTCTCTGTTGCAATTAATAGACTTTGCCTTAAATGCAATTTTATCTAATAATTTCCCCAACTACATTTTCATACTATCCTTTTCTTGGCTTATGTTTTTTCTGTGCTTGTATTTTCAACCTTTCTAAGTCCCTGTCTCCACCCTCCTCCCAGCCCCCTTATTGTAGCTGTACCTTTAACTCTTGTTAATTTTTCACCAGCACGTGACAGGCTGCTTTTCTTTTATACCCAATTTGAGAATCCATATTTGAGAGAAACTTAATCCATTCAGATCTGTTGTGTTTACCGGTATGTTTAGATTTATTTCTCTGTCATGTTTTATAGTTTCTGCTTTTCAAATTTAAATGCTTTCTTCTTTTTCTTTTCCCACCTTTTTAGTATGACTGAGTTTTCTTTCTCTCTACCCACCCCTGGACTTTCTCCCCTCCAATTAGTAGTTCAAAGTTATACATCTTATTGGGGGCAACTCTAACTCCAACTAACCATACATCCACATGTATTTATATATTTACATGTACATTTATATATTTACATGTACATGTATATATATACATATGTATATGTACCACTACATTTCCACAATACATATGTTCACACATACTTATTTAAACTGAAATACTTCTATCAACATCTAGAGTTCAATGGTATTCTTATCTCCTATTAACACAAGAAATGACAGTTACCACGTCTTCGTTTCTCTTCTTTTCTAGCACCAGTGCAACCCTACCAAAATCTCCACCCTTTCTTGGAAATAGTTTCAAAGTCTCCTAATTTCTCTTTCATACTTTTGATACCTTTGTTCTTTTGTGATTCTTTAGCTTACTCCTCCAGATTATTCACTTGCTTTTCAGTTTTGTCAATTCAGCCATTCTCTTTCACCTTAGTGATCAAGGGTTAAATTTCTAAAGTGTTTAGTATGGTGTTTTATTCATATGATATTCTCTTGCATCTTTCTGAAAATAACCATCTTAATCCAAGGTTTTTCTATTTTCTCAGGGATTAGTTCTTTTGTTTGTTGAGTATGGTAATTCTTTTAATACTGGCTTTCTCCAACTGTTTGGTGATTTTTAATGTCTACTTATATTTGTATTAGAGAACATCTGTTTCTGCAATGTCACGTTTACTGTGGCCTGCCTTTGGCAGCTCTGGCAGAGAGCTGGGACATGCTGCTATGAAGTAACTTCTCTTCTGGGTCAGAGGCCTCAATGGCTATCTCAGGTACAGCCCTATCCCTCTGGTCCAGGAGACCACATTCACTGCTTTGGTAAGCGAGAAAGCAACGCTGTTGTCCAGAATTTGTAACAAACTAGGGAGGCAAGGAGTCAACCAACCTAGTGCATCGAATCTGAAGAATTCCCCAAGTGTCCTCTGCTTCTTCCATCCCCGGAATGCTGCTGCAAACTATTAACCTCTCTTTGTGCAGAAATGTTCTCCTGCACATTTCCTGGACAATGGTTCTTGCAAGGCTTTTCTCTGAGTAGAACTATCTCTATCTAGCAAATTTCAGAGATTCAGCAAAAATGCTGGCCCTCTGATGGCATTTGGTAGTGTTTACTCAGACTCTTAGTATTTTTGTTGTGGCTTTTTTAGTTCACATTTTTGTTATTTCATTGAATTGCCAATGAGTGCACCTTTCAAGTCACCTCCGAGAGTAAAATTCTGATGTCGCTTTCATTATTCTCGATATTAAAAAAGTTGTACATTGCACAGTTTTGCTCTCTTCTCTGCAGAGTAAAAGCTTCCATGAAAATAATGAAGAATTTCATTTAAGAAAAGTGGGCATGTGGGAAGGAAAAACAGAGCTGTAAAACAATATACAAGTCTTAAATTATGCTTCCTTTCTCTCTTCACTTTGATTGGATTCTGTGGTATAATCATATTATAAGAAATTAATATAAACTTTTTGACAAAGACATTTTTCACAAGTTTTTCTCTCATTTGACTTAGAAAGGTATCATTATTTACCTTTTTTCCAAACCTAAAACGTAAAGTCTGTGATAAGAATTTATATCCATAAGATATAAGAATTAAATTTATAAATGACTGACAACCAAGAAATTTATCAGACTTAACTCAATGTAATATCAAGTCCAGTTACTAAAACAGGAAAAAAAATCTTCAATATAACTAGAATGGACCCTCCCCTCCCCTACCAGGATCATAATAAAAACATTTACTCAAGACTAGAGCTGCATTGATCTATAGCAGGTGAATATCAGGGTCTGTATCTACCCCACCCACAGACTCCTCAGGAAGAAGGTGCCTTCTCTAGTCGCAGAACCAGACTCCTACAGAGTAATTTCAGTAACTTTAAAGTTTGGAAGCGAAGAGGTCAACTGTTAAAAAGCATATGGTTCAGTAATGACCCCTCTTTTCTTTGGTGCAGAAAAGAAAAGGAATAAACATGGTTCTAGATGATAACATTCAATGTTATCTCACATGTAAGTAGAAGGGGTACTGAGATACAGGGTAATTTAAGATGTCACTTCTCTTTTGTTTTACTACTGTTCTTGAGAATTAGTATTTCTCTTGGGGCAGGGATATGTGTGTTCAAATACTTTTCTGCTGGACACTCATAAGGATACAGAGGAATATTTACAACTCAGGGAAGACAAGCTATACTGGGATACAAAAAGCTCATCAAAGACAGTTCTTCCTGACATGGAATATAAGGAGTATTTTTCTTTTCTTTTTTATTGGTGTTGTTTTTTGAGAGAGAGAGAGAGAGAGAGAGGAAGCAGAGGGAGGGGCAGAGGGAGGGGGAGAGAAAGAATCTTAAGTAGGCTCCTTGCCCAGTGTGGAGCCTGATGTGGGGCTTGATCTCATGACCCTGAGATCATGATCTGAGCTAAACTCAACACTCAAATGCTTAACTGATTGAGCCACCCAGGCACCTGAAGAGTATTTTTAATCCTAAGGTTCCACACTCCCTCAACCTGATGGCGTGGTCTGCACTGAATAACTCAAACTCTGGGATTTATTTCCCAAATATTTAGAAGAACAGCCCTTGACAAAAGGAAAAAGAAAGTTAGTAACAGATACAAGTATTTTGGATATCTTCCCTTGAACTCTGGGGAAATCAATATTTAGCTTACAATGAAGTTTTTCTTTTCCTAATTCTTCATTCCATTTAATCATCCCCAGAGGATGATTGGGAAGAAAATTTCTCCTTCTCTCCACTCCCTTCATAACTTCCCTAATGGGACCATGTGGGACTTGGGAGCATGGCCGATGTGCTTAAAAGGCAGAAACCCAGGGTCCACTCTCTCATTTTGTTTCTAACTCAGAAGTTTTGGCTCACAACTATTTTTGACCATGGTTCACTTGGAACGAACAACTCCCAAACTTGCTACCTCACCCATCTCTAATTTCCAGTGGAAAAGATCTCAATAATAACAAAGAATAGGACAAAAATAATCAAGATGGTAAAAACAAAGCATTTACACAAGAACAAATTACCAACAAAAGTAACACCTAACAATCTTTCTACAAGATATTAATTTTAAAATATCAGGAATTGATAGCCATAACCAACTCAAGATTAATACTAATGGGTGAGAGCAAAGCATCTTTCCCCCAAACAAGGGGAATTACAAACAAGGGTATAAGAACAGAGGCCTTGAGATACTGCTAAGTACAACAGGCCAGCTGACTTTAGAAGGATACTGAATCCTTGTGAAGAATGCTTCAGTAAAAGCTAATAAAGTGCTAATTTTTGTCTATAAGTAACAGGCTGCAGAAACCTCCAGAGTTCATTTAAAAGGTTTATATAAATGGCCAGCCTTTAGTTGTACTTATAAATAATAATGTGTATAATTGCCTATAATTTGCTCCTTAAAGAAACTAAGAAAGGAATGGATGTTAACTGAACTTATTGTACTGGTCATTTTGCTACATACATAAATATTGAATCATTATATTGCACCCCTGAAAGTTATTATATCATATTTCAATTATACCTCAACAAATAAAAAAAGAAAAAAAGAAACCAAGAAAGGACTTGGATATTAGAGCCATACCCATCCCATCAGGAGAACCTCTGCGACCCATTAGGGGACTATGTGCCACCCTTGGAGAAACAATGTTCCATAAGGCACTTTCCAGTTGTTTTGTGCCTGTTTTCAGTTGTTCTTCCTCTCTAGACTGTCATGTCCCTGCTCAAATGTGTTTTTAACCCCAACAACTGGTATTAAACCTGATGTGTGACTCTGGGCAAGTCAATGACCTCATTTGTAAAACTGGGAAAATACAGCACCTACCTCATAGGGGTGCTGCAGTTTACATGATGGTTGCTTGGAAAGCACTTATAATGGGCCCAGCAGGTAATAATCTCAATGAATGACAGCTCCTCTTATTTCCAGAATCTGACTACTGGACAACTAAACTACTTGAATGAGTGAATTGATGCCAAGTGGACTTCAATAATTACTAAATCAAATAACTATGAGAAATATATTTAGAGACATGAAGAAAATGAAATGACACTCCCCTCCCCCCAAATCAGTGTAAACATTCCTAACAGCACTCGATGCAAAAATCAGGACTGACAACGTAAAATTATGATGAAACAATTATTCGGGCTTCACACTCACTGAAAAGCAAAGAGTTGGCCTCAGTACCTGTACTGGATTGAATGGTGCCCTTCGTCTCCACTCTTCCTAACCCCAGGAACCTGTGAATGTGACCCCATTTAGAAAAAGGGTCTTTGCAGATATACTGAAGGGTCTTGAGATGAGATCATCCTGGATTATCCAGGTGGACTCTAAATCCAATAACAAATATCCTTATAAGAGAAGAAGCTGAGAAGACACAGACACACAAAGATGACCATGTGAAGATGTAGAGAGAGAAGGGAGTGATTCAGCCACAACAAATGCCTGCAGCCACCAGGAGCTGGTAGATGTAAGGAAGCATTCTCCCCAAGAGACTTCAAGGGAGCATGGCTCTGCAGACACCTTGATTTCAGTCTTTTGACCTCCCAAACTAGAGAGAATAAATTTCTGCTGTTTTAAGCTACTGAGTCATTAGTAATGTTACAGCACCTCTGGGAAATACAATGCCCTTCTGCTTCTTTTCATAACCAGCAATTATAGAAGACCCCCACAGGAAGCAAGCCGCACAAACTGACACCTACTGCAGGTAGAGGTAACAGGCCTGAGTTCCACGTTCCTAAACTCTAATGATTCAGAACCAAATACTACAAACAGTCCTACTTCCTAAATTTCTTGGAGAAGGAGACAAAAGAGAAGAATTACAGGCTCCACTGATGCAGGTCTGGCTGTTTGTCTGCTTTAGTTTCCACCTAAACTGGTGTGTACATATAATACTCCTTAAAGGATCTGCAGAGCCAATCAGAAAGACAGAAAGATACTGCACAAAAGAAAGCTAATGAGCACAGATGGTCAAACTAGAAAGAAGTGTGGGACCAAAACACTGGATTATTCACCCCTACTTTTTACTTCCATTGGCATAAGGTTGGCAGGCATGCAGTCTTTCCATACAGACTACAATAATTTAAAGAGAGAGAAAGAGAGACAGTACACACATTTTCATAAGCACCTTCATGTAAATCTTCATTCATATAGGTCACAACCAATTATGATAGTATGCCCTCAAATCCTGTAAATGGGCATAAGCTAAGGCATTCCAAGGTCTGACAACCCTTGCTAATGTCTGCTATTGCTTCCCACCCACCACTCGGGAGTCAGAACCTATATCTACATATCTTCTTGCCATGTAACAGTGCCTTCTGTCTCAATCCTCCATGTGCAGTTGGCTCTATACTGGCAAAATGAAATGTTATCTGGAAAATAAATCCCAGAGGATATAAGAGATAGATGAATCAGGCCGCACAATATTCTTCAACTTAAAAAAAAAGGACTATATATATCTATGCTTAATGTACCATTCATTCTAGAGTTTCTGTAGCATATGCTCTTCACTTCACCACTACAGAAACTAGTTTAACATTTGCAAATTCTCTTAAAATTGAGCAGAAATTCTGAAATGCTCATTTAATATTGTGGAAGAGTTAAACAAAAATCCCCCTGCCTTTTCCAGGCTGTCTCTTAGTAAGATGGTTTTGAACCGTGGCCTCAGTTTACTGCCTGCCTGAAACATGAATCTCTGGAGTACAAAAGTTACCTGGATTTTATTTCTTTGTGTCCTCTCTTCACAAACTGTACTGGGGAATGTATTCAGAAGCAGAACTCCATCGAAAAAGAATAAGCCTAGTATCCTGACATGGTGGCCAGGCAATGCTAATATTCATGCCTAATAGCTCGTCAAACATTATTCCCACATCTTAGTTTTTAAATTTAACATCAAGAAGATCTCCTTCCCAGTTACGGATTATTAAGAATTAATTTAGCTGACACGTATCTTTTCAGAAACTATTCTGTTCCAGATACCGGTGACAGGGGACTTAGTAATGAACTAAACTGATAAAAATTCCTGCCCCCATGCAACTTACATTCCAGTTGGGGGGGGGAAGGGCAACATGTATGACAAGTAAAATATGTAGTGCTTTAGATATTGGTTAAGTGCTCAGAAGAAAAGCAGAGTGAGGGGAAAGACTGTTGGTGCTGACCTCTTTTTTCTTCCTATATACCATCAACCTGAAAAGCCTTCAAATGTTACTACTTCTTGCTTCATAATAGTGGAACAGTCTTCATATATTTGCTAAAATCTTCTTCCATGGACATTTCTTAATTACTGCCAACTATTACCAGTCTAGTCTTTGATGTGTTGTCACTTGCTGCTCTTCAAATTAGAATACCTTTTGCAGAATAAGTCTTTTTTCTCAAATTTATTTATTCGAATGAGAGAAAGTGGGGAAAGGGCAGAGAGGGAGAGAGAAACTCAAGCGGACTCCATACTGAGTGGGGAAGCAGACATGGGGCTCCATCCCATGACCCCCAAGTCAGCATCCCAGCTGAAAGGAAGAGTTGGAGGCTTAATCAACTGCACCACCACGGCACCCAAAATCTCTTTTTTTAAACAAATTGGTGGGGGAGGGCAGTGAGGAAGACACTAATACTCACTAAACACCCATTATTCAGTAAGACATAGTGGCAGACACTTTGTATGCATTATCTCAGTTGCTCTGGGTTATGACCTCATGAGGTAGATAATACCATTCTCACCTACAGACCAAGAAACAGATACTCCAGTAACCTGCTTAAGGTCACACCGTAAGTGGCACAGCTGAAACTTGAACTTCGCTGTCCATATTTTTCTTCTTATCGCCAAAATTCTCCATTATTGGCGTTCTTTTTTTTTTTTTAACTCCTTTTCTTGGTTGCTTAATCTTTAGATTACTTGGATCACTTATTTTGCCTTAGGTAGCAGAAACAATTTTTCTCAAATGGCTAAAAGCAGCCTCACTTCCTTTTCTCTAGAACCTTGGAATTCAATTCAATTAAAATTAAAGCGAGTAAATCTCTGAACCTCACCGACCACAAATTTTTAAAATTAAAATAGCCACCGAACACTAAAGAATTCTGGCATATTTTTTTCTAGTCACTATCCCTTCACTGGACTTTTTTTGTGACCGAACCTTACATTTAAGTCTCAAGGCGACGGAATGCCCAGGCAGCCCACGGGGATTCCATATGCCACATTTAAACGCTAATAAAATGCAATACAACCCGATAGATAATCAACTGTGTAAACCAGATCTGGAAAACTTCCAGACATTTTTCTTTTAAGGGCGATCTTTCCCCGTTACCCCCAGAACAGTTTCCAGGTCAGAGGAACTGGAACGCGTGCAGATAAAATGCAGTCCCTGCTAATGCCATTAAAATCTCGCAACTTACTCCCCTCACCGTGGGAGCGGCTCGCCCTTCACTATGTACCCACAGCAGACGGGTTTGAAGAAAGAGCAGAAAACGCAGCGCTAATGAATTGTTCTCTGCCCGCAAGGAAGCCTGGCTGGAAATTCCGAGCCAGAACTCGCGGGGAGGCGGCTAGAAGGACAGTCGCGGGCGGGAGACCGCCGCGCCGGTGCCCGTAAG